>JARACY010000938.1:0-70748 GCA_029255725.1 Scrobipalpa atriplicella
AACACTTATACCATATTTTATGAAGAAGAATTGCTTGTTTATTGTAAAGTAATTTAAAATGAAGTTGTTGAATAACTATGTTTAGACTTTGTGTTTGTGTGTTTGTTTAGTGTGTGTGTTTAGACTTGAATAACTATGTTTAGACGTTTTTCGTCCTATGTAACGTGTAACAGAAAGGGTATATGCATCGAGAAATGGGTGAATCTATCTATGAAACTGAACAACTTTCCCTAAGGAACATAGGTCGAAATACGAAAAAAATATTTTGACTTCCCATACTAAATGCGCTATCAGCTGATGCATTTTGTATGGAAGACCAAATTTTTTTTTTATTATTCGACCTATGTCCCTTAGGGAAAGTTGTTCAGTTTCATGGGTACATTCATACCTTTCACGACGCATATATCTTTCTGTTTCCCGTTGTCTAAAATTGCATATATTTAAGTAGATTAAGTCAACAACCGTTTCCCTGAAAAGATGGTCATAAATAAAATATACTGACCTCCTTCCGCCCAGGGTATGTTTGGAAGGCCGTCAAAAATATTGATTGACTGTTGAAAGGTGCACTGATCACTGTTCGATAAGGCATAATTTCGCGTCCTTGCTCCATTTACCTACATGCGCCTCCTGCACTATTTATAGTAAGCGAAGGCTGTATGTATTATGAAGTATTGATTTTAGAGTAAAACAGACTAGCAGTAGACTAGACTATACAAACTGAAGACTAGGCTGCATGGGCTCAAGCTCTTCGCCTTCCCCTATAATATGGGAAAACGTTACAAAAAAAAAACTAGACTAGACAAGACCAGACAAAGAAAAAAGTTGCACTTTGTCTTCATGCTGTAGAACCTTGTGTTGAGGTCGATTGTGGATAACACATTTTCTAACACTGGTCTTGGATTAGAAAAAGAAAAAGAGCTAGAAAATCAACAGCTGTTTTCAAGAACATCTACCTATATTTTTAAACGTAGGTACTCCACGGCCAGCATACTAGTAATATAGTTTATTGCACCCTACTTATTTAAACAATGAGGTCGACTTCGGTAGCTACCTACTTAGCCGCATTAGTAAGTATGCAAGCATAAATTAATGAATTATGAGCCCGGGAGTCAAGTTTGTAGGGTAATTCGCTTCTGCACTCCAAAGAGCTATAATTTCGCATTTTTAAACGACATTATAGCATGCTCATATTATTCTAAGTTTACAGCACTGTAGGAGTCATAAAACATGGCTGTCATAGTTTACGAGACGGTGCGCATATTGCAAAGTGCACTGCGCAGTGGTAAACAATCTATTTTTGTACAACGAGGAACCGAATCGAATCCAGAATCGAACAACATCAAATTTAAATGGCTAGGAATAGCTGAAGATACGAATCATAAAACTGAGAAAATTTTAACTTGTCGACAATTCTTATCGAGTGGATTTTTGAGTCGACAAACGACTCGCTGTCAGAGTTATGAACTTTTTTGTCAGAGTTATTAAACCTAAAAGCTATTAAGCCTCTGACATGGTTTGTGTAACAATCACTATCAAAGGCTCAGATCTACTAGACCAAAGTACAATCCAGAAATTAGCCACATCACGCTCATAAACTGTAACGATTTAACAGTGAAAAACAACATGGAAATGTGTTTCCTTATCCGAAATTCATTACTGACAGATGTGATTCTATTTCGTAAAGGACACGCCCCACGCTTCATAAAACGTATTCTAGATGACTTATAGAATGAGACAAGTCAGTCCATCTCGTAACGACCATTTATCCAAGACCTACTTGCTGAAAGGAGACCTTCCTGAAACTACATGTTCCCGCGCGTGGGTGGGGTCTAATTATGTTGGTTGTAAATATATTGTCAGTGATTTCAGTCTTTAGGAGTATTTCCTTGAGGCCAGTTGGCCGAGTGATGACGGATGGGAAAAGGGTAATTACCCGCCTGGTCGGGTGTTGTGACCAGGGGACCGGAGTCCGACTGGATGAATTCGGAAGTTGTATATATGCAGATCGCCGTGCAAACTTCGATACCGCGTTTCAGGACTGTTGATTCTTGATGTGGCGCCATCTATGTGCGCTACAGTACTCCCCCTTTTTGGAACAGGCGGACGATACCGTAGACGCTTTTCAGCCGTTGAGTCGTACATCTTGTTGCTTGCTGCACCCAGTGAGTCGGGCGACTTGTTTGCTGCACCCAGTGAGTCGGGCGACTTGTTTGCTGCACCCAGTGAGTCGGGCGACTTGTTGCTGCACCCAGTGAGTCGGGCGACTTGTTGCTGCATCCAGTGAGTCGGACGACTTGTTGCTGCATCCAGTGAGTCGGACGTCTTTGTTGCTGCGACGATGAGGCTGGAGGCGCTGAGATAGTGAAGTCCAAGTTGCATGTTGCATGTTGGCGGTGATGTCCAGTGGTGTTGGTGTGGTCCATGGTTAAGATCTTCCATCACGTCCTTGTGCGATCACGTCGGGGTCACCAATTTAGGAGTATTTCCTTGAGGCCAGTTGGCCGAGTGATGACGGATGGGAAAAGGGTAATTACCCGCCTGGTCGGGTGTTGTGACCAGGGGACCGGAGTCCGACTGGATGAATTCGGAAGTTGTATATATGCAGATCGCCGTGCAAACTTCGATACCGCGTTTCAGGACTGTTGATTCTTGATGTGGCGCCATCTATGTGCGCTACAAGTCGAACACTTAATACTATTTTTAGCTTGTTTATAGAACTCCCGTCATGATATCTTTGCAACAATATGTTGAAGTCGTGAGGTAAAAATATGTTATTTTCATCAATCCTGAAATAGAGGAACTAAAGTAGAATTCTATTATTGAATAGAATGAATCACATCCTGTAGGATTATTTGTTTGTGCTAATTATAATACTGGCATTCTATCGAGGAGGTAAATCTGACTGAATCGTATAAAATAGCTTAGAATCATAGCGACCAGCTTTAAACTCGTAGAAAGTATTATTTACTTTTTAACCGACTTAAAAAAAAAGGAGGAGGTTCTCAATTCGGCTGTATGTTTTTTATTGTGTGTATGCCTTAGAACTCATTTATGAACCGATTTAAAAAATTCTTTGTATATGAAAAAGTATTTTTTCGTTCGATCTCCTTGATTAGGTAAATGTGGGAAAAAGGCTAGGAAGATGATGATGATAATTATGAAAAAGAATCTTTTCGATATATTTTTAATGCTGTTTTCCGTACACTTAAGTTTTGATATAATTTTATAATTTATATATTTTCCTGTGTACAATAAAGTATATTTGATTTGAATGAATTCAGTTTCAGAAATCTTTCAGCTGATATAATTTTTCCCATAAATTTTTCTGGGTGATCGAATATAGAGTGATAGGTATGACATTTCAAATACAGGTGATCTTTGACCTTTTCTCATTTTTACTCTTATTTAGATTAGATCTTTTTCCGTGTCACCGGAGAAGATGGTTTCCGAGGTAGTGGGTCGTATTTATAATGATGTTTTATTATTTAGCTAGGAAAATTCCTCGCTTTGACTGGTAAGTAACCATTCTAAAACGTAATATCTAGATCACAAATGTCAACAAATCAACAAGTCTACTTCCAGTCAACCCAGGACAAATATATTTAAAATTTTTAAAGTACAAGGTATAATATTTTTTACCCAGTGCTCGTACAATTTTTATTCAGGATACGAAATTTATGTAAACAAAACCGTTGCTGTATAATTTAAATCTTTAAAAAACCTTGAGTAGGCCACCAAAATTGTTACATAAAATCTCAAATGGAGGTGACTGGCGCGGCGTGTGCAGACTCGGAGAGGTCGTCGAAATAGAAAGCAGGTTCGCTGGTGCCATAGTCAGTTAGTTCTCGGTCAATGACCTCTTCTAGCTCAGCACTCAGCTAGCGATTAGGGAATGTAGAGACTTGATGTGGCGAACTGGCGAAGTTAGTTTGAGAGTGTGAGCGATTGGCAAAGCGGCGCAAAAAACGCAATTCGCGGAAGCACCGTTGGTTGCTCTATTTTAGGTTATTTTAAATTAAGAGGAAATATTTTAAGGGTAATGTGATATCTACTCATGAAACTGAACAACTTTGCCCAATAAACATTGGTAGATTATAATAAAATATATTGGGACTTCATTATAAATACATAGTGTAGAGCTGACATTAATCAAGTAATTGGATGTCCTAAATAATCTCCCGATAAGTATTTCAGGACATTTCGAATTTTCGTGTGCTAAACTAAGGCCCGTATTTATAATCAGCTATCAAGAGTGACAGCGAGTTTGAGTTTGTATCAGAAATGTCATTTCAGTACAAAAAGGCTTGTCAAATCCATACCTAATATTGCTCTCAATCTTGAGATCGCTTTATAAATACGACCCTATAACACTATCGATAACAAAACCACGAGGTTCAATCACGTTGTGTTGTCGTGGTTTCTACGCAAATTCTTAATTAAAAAATGCACCACGATGCCAAACGGCGGCGACGTTACATAAATTAGCAGGATTTTAGGACCATTTTTACACCGAGTCTTAAAAATAACATTATTTGATTGTTGTTGTCTAATAAAATTGTTGAGCGTTTTGTTTGTCATACAACGAAGGACAAGAAAGGGCAGATTTAATATGTTTCAAAAACTTCCACACACAACTTTTATTTCTGTTTTCATTCATAAAATATTTACGGGATTGGAGAGTTTTGCTCAGTGCCAGATGCCAAACAAAGACAGAATTTAACTAAAAGAAAGCGTCTCTATTTTTCGCCAAGACACATACTTAGTTTGTATCCTCACAAAACTGTTTCAGTTAAGAAATTAAATCTTTGAACGGAAGGAATTTATTTTCTTATGTTTTATTTCAAATTTGGTCAAATAGAAACTTAGTTACTTAGTTAAATTAGTAAAGACATTTCTGAAAAATTGTGAATACATATAATTATGTTAGTATATGAAAAAAATAACCTTGCAGAATGTAATACTAATGATAAACTGTTAAATTCCTGACAATAACAGCTGCCACCACATATCCAGCACTAAATCCTTCGCATTGAACGATTATCATAAAAAATGTAGAGTTCCTACTTTTAGAATAGAATTGCCAGAAAAATAGAAAGTGGCAAGGCCGTCTGCGTCCGCGCAGAATGGCGCCTGCGAACAGTGATCTTGACTTAGATCACCTATAACAGTAGGTATAGGTAGGATAGTAGGTGCTAGTGCTACATAATACTTTAAGGATTAACAACCAATCATATTATCATGAGCTAAGATCTATTCCTTATGTTGTAGTTAATTTTCACTGCCTGTATAAATAAGTACCTACATATAGTTATTCGAAAATCAGCACTGAAAATTCCACTAATCAAACTAATAGTTTTAACGACCTCACATTGATGAGTACCTACTTGTGTTGTGACAAATAAAATGGATCTCTAAGGCTCGTATTTATAAATCGCTCTCAAGATTGAGAGCAATCTGACATTTCCAATACGAACTCAAACTCGCTGTCACTCTTGAGAGCTGATTATAAATACGGGCCCAATCTAGACTAAAACCTTGATCAAGATAAAAGAACAAACTGTGTCATATTCATATCATATGAATCAGGTGGTAAATAAATAAGTACATTAGTCAGACTTGTACAATTCCAGGATTACTCATATCAAGGAATTACAGCTCAGAATTAAACAAAGAGATTTACTCACACTAATACCTTTCATATATTAATTAATTTTGTTTTGTTTTATAGCCCTTTTTCGGAGACAAAAATAAACTTTTTTTAAATGGACATTTCATGGACTTAGTTGTTCAGTTAAATTCTGTACATATTGAAAAGAGGTTAGCTTTAAATAAAGTTATGTTAGCATTAGTAACTCACTTATAAATAAAACGCAATAAATACTTTTTCTATAAATAGTGCCCCATTATCAAAGTACTTATAGTTGTTTTTATGCGTTTGTGCATGGCGCAATCACTCATGCATACAAAATGCACTAAATATAGGAAACTAGCCATTTACTGTTATCGATAAACGTATTTATTTATAAACGAAGGATAATTTAATACCTACTTCCATATAATAAAAATATAGAATGTACCAACCAGCCAACGACAGTTGAATTTTCTAAGATGTACCCAATAGAAGCAATCATCTCAGATGTACAAAGATGAGTAAACATACAAGGTGCATGTAATCAAACAAATCATGATTCAGCATGCATTGCCCTAACCAGACTGGGAACAATCTCAAAAAGCAATAAACGCACTGTGGATTGATCGCTAGCGCAACAGCACACTAGATTTTAATGATTCTATTATGTAATATGATGTCAACAATCATCTTAGATGGACTATACGGGGTGTAAGGGGCAGCGTCCCGCAAACTGATAGGGGTTGCTCAGTCAACGAAACTAAACAACTATCACTGGGATTTTTTTCAGGAAACGAAAAAAATATATTTGCATTTCCATACAAATTGCTAGGTGGTCATTTTGTATAGGAAAGTCATTTTTTTTTCATCTCCTGAAAGAATTTCCTGGTGCAAGTTATTCAGTATCGTGGACTGAGCAACCCCTATCAGTTTGCGGGACGCTGTCCCTTACACCCAGTATTGTCGACACAACAATCATCTTAGTCCAAGATGAGTAAGTAGGTAGGGTGTGCGTCAAGGCCGGCACGTAGTCCAGTCTATAAATAAGGATATAACTGACCTATCTTGCTATAAGTATACAGGGTGATATACAACATGTAACATAAAGGGTATACGCATCGTGAAATGTGTGAATCTACCCATGAAACTGAACAACTTTCCCTAAGGAACATAGGTCGAAATAAGAAAAAAAAAATTTGACTTCCCATACTAAATGCGCTATCAGCTGATGCATTTTGTATGGAAGGTAATTATTATTTTTTCGTTTTTCGTCCTATGTTCCTTAGGGAAAGTTGTTCAAAAAACATTTCACGATACATATACCCTTTCTGTTACACGTTGTATATAGGGTTATTCAGTAAACTGCGCAAACTTTGACAGGCTCTTCAGATAGCGAAACAACTTTTGGAAGGAAAGAATAAATATTTCGGAAAATTAAATGCAACTTCATACAAAACGATCACTTTGTTTGTTTAGACAGTTTAAGAACGTAATTTTTTTTTTCAGTTTGTTCTATCTCCAAAATTGGTAACTCTGTATAATGTACATAATTGCTTTTCGTCAAAGAATGACCCGATGAACCCTGTTGTCCGAGTATTTAAACAGTCCAATAACCGCCTCTGACAAGGTCTGTGTAGCGTAACGAAACGACTAATTACTCGAAATAGTTTTAGATACAATTTCTTTAGTTTCCCTTAGGAATGGCATCTGTCACAGCTACCATCTTACAGTTTTTCGAGTAAAAGTACTATCGTATATCATATCGTGCCCTCCAATGCACAGAGCTCTATAATGTAATATGAGTAAGATAGGTAGATAGAAGCGCGCCACGTAGTCCAGTCTATTTTTAACGATATATAAGATAACTGACCTATCCTGCAATAATACAATGTTCTAACTAACACATTAGATAAACCTTTGTGTACTCGTATTACTAGTCGGGCCACGTCATAGTGGGTGGGTCGTCTATTCAATACATCTACCTATACAACGTGTAACAGAAAGGGTATATGCACCGAGAAATGTGTGAATCCACCCATGAATCTGAACAACTTTCCCTAAGGATCATAGATTGGAATACGAATAAAATATTTGGCCCAAAGTGATTCGAGCCACTACTGATATACTACTACTACTACTATTAGTTTGGGAGGTTTTTTATTAAAAAAAAACGGCAGCTATGTTTCTTGGGGATAGGTTGTTCTGTTTCATTGATTGGTAGGTTCACATCCTGAAGTTTTGTCAGCAATTTTTTTACGGCCCGTAAACTTGATTTGATAAATTAAAGAATTTATGCATTAAAATCAATTAAGCTGTAAACAACTCCAAAAGTCCTCTTGCTGAAATCCTGACTATAAGGTCGTTTACCCTCTGCCTACCCCGTAATATATTTCCGTGACTTTATATGCAAGTAAGGTATAATAAAAAAAAACAAATAGAGGAAAATGGTACCTATATTTCTGCTTTGCACAATACAGAACAGTTATTACTATTTAATAACCGTAACGCATAGAGCTATAACCTATTATATTATAACCCGATGACCTTGGCAAGGTCGACTAGATAAAGATGGAAATTTCTAGAAAACTAGTCCAGGAGTTGTTAGTAACTTTTACTACTTCCTGATATCCTACATCAATGATTTTATCTTATAAATGCAAAATTATTTCTGTCTCTACATTTCTGTTAATAAATAAGAAATAAGTAAGTAGCAGATTTTTTTAATTTATGTCTCTCTAATAAAAATGCTTTTGGAAATGCACATATACCTACGATAATTTACTGATTTAAATGGTATAGGTATGTCTAATATCGATTGATAAGTCGATTTCGTATGCACGTGAAACCAAAAAATAATGCCTTATTTACAAATTCTATTGATACCATATAAGGAGCTACTATGATTTTTAAGGTTTATTGTTCAAGATTTTAGTTTTGGATATTCGTAAAATAATATATCTATAATTTTAATATGCATGAATTCTTAATTTGACTAAAATGGTTAAAAAATATAATAATAAACGTTCCTAAACCTAAGTTCGAGATAGAATTTTCTAGAAAAGTAGTCTGGGAGCCCGCCGTCCTTTATTACTAATAAGTGGTCTCTATTGAGGATGACAATACTACAATACAATAAGGCCGTTCAAAGTTATGCAAGCCGTTGCAGGCGAGACGGCCGACCGCGCCGGGCGAGGGAGCCGCCGCCGCTAGTGCTGCGACTACCGAGGTCGTTGCAACATCGATATCGATAGTCGATAAGATATTAAAATTGCAAGTTTGCACTTCATAAAAAAAAAAGATTTTCATATGGGTATTTTTAAAAACTTCAAAAATCCTACTGCAATATAAAAAACTTTTTACACACCTCTGCATTATTATATCAACATAATGTATCAAGGAACTTGCGTTTAAAGCAAGAAAATAATCCCAAGGGATTTAAAGTTGTATGGAAATCCTTAATAGCCCAAGGGTTATTATGTGATTTGAATTTGGAATGTCATGTGAACTACTAAGAAAATAATTTTCAGAAAAAAAAAATATGGCTGTGTGTGTATTAAAACTGTTGCCACACTCGCCTTCTGCGCCTCCCGGCGAGTGTAAAAAGGCTGTATGACTAGTTATCTGTATGTGCTCTTTGCTTTGTATAAAAAAAAGAAACTAAAAAAAAGAAAACGCGGTTTGATTTTGCAAAAGTTTTTCTCTCATTGATTATTACTTCCATTTCGTAAATTGTCGAGTGAAATTAATATTTTGACTCCAGAAGACATTGTGACTAGTATTTTATCGTATTTTGTTATTTATGTTGAATATGTTAAATACGATCAATTCGTTTTTTGGAAAAATACGTAGGTAGTGGATTGTGAACGTGAAGTGTAGTTCAGTGAGTGTGAATTGACTTTCGGATCTGTTGCTTCTGGTATGTTTTCAATATTTATTTATGTATCAATATTACATGATTAGGTATATTTCTGAGCTTTATTATCTTACAGACGCCTGCCACCGTCTAAGTAATCTGTGCAGTAGGTGTGTAAAATATAGTATGCTCCTCGGGAATAAATGTGTCTTCGCCTTGGGCAGACTTGAATCCCTCGCTACATTCAGGATTCTTGTCATAATTCCCTCGCTTCGCTCAGGAATTAAAGATTTAATTCCCTCGCTGCGCTCGGGAATTAATCCTAGAATCCTTCATTCCGCTCAGGATTCAATATGCTGCCCGTGACGTTAGACACTGCTTTATTCCCTCGTTGCCTAATATACTATTAATGCATTCATTGCAATCTATTATCCTTATTTGAGTTTTAACATCATGACTTAATTATATTTTTGAAATCTTCTTTTAATTTACTTTATTTTGATATCCTACTTGATACGTTCAATGAAAATAAAGTTGAAGACTTACGATTTGGCGTCAAAAATCCGCCATATTGAATAAAAGTAAAGTATAACACCTATCGAAGGACACTTGGGTGTTTGACACAAATCAGAAGATACCCTTATTGTTGAAATCCATCCTACCGCATCGAAGATCGAGTTAATAATAGTAGTTTATGAAGCTCCTACATAACGAAGGGTTTTACAATGCGAGTGTGTTTTTTGAAATGAGCGCAGCGAATTTCAAAATAGTAACGAGCATTGTAATACCTAATTATGTGCAGCTTCATACACTATTTTATCTACTTGAATACATTGAAAATGAATTTACTTACAGGTTTTCCGAAAGCGAACTATCCCAATGTTTTCCTAAACTTTGTTGGTATATGATTAAATGTGCAATACATTTCCGTCACACACACACACACACTCATTTATATAAGTATTAAATATCTTCTTTTGGTACTATCACATATTTTTAGGCACAAAATAAATAATTTAAAATAATTTTCAGCGAAATTAATTATTTCTATTCATACACACAATAATTAAGTGGCGCCATTTGCCTCTTTGACATGTGTCGCGCATGCGCTGTGGGCCTTACGTGGGCTGTTTAGTTTTAATTTATAACTGGATACATGGTTTTTGGTATCGATTGTGCATTAAGTTGATATCGATTGTGCATTTGTTCCTTCCCTTACTTCCATGCCTATGTACATTTTACTTTTCGTTGCATCTTTGTTAGAATTTGTATGGAGAAGGTGCAACGAAAAGTAAACTTTTTAATTTTTTCAGCATACTGTTTGTAAAGTACGTCAATACAAATTCGCTTTGACGTTTATAATTCGAACATTACTCTATGATAGTAGATAAAGAATTTTACAAACAAACATACATAAGAAACGCGCTTAAAACATAACTCTTCCTTCACAGTCGGGTAAAAACAACGCTCTACATTTAGTTAGTGAATTATTTTGGGTTCTACTCTTTCCTCCGCAGAAAAAATGTAGGCAAAGAATTAGTGCAAAGAAATAGAGAGGTGTTGAAAGAGGAGCAGAAAAATATACTTGTATATTGACGACAATCAGAAGAGGAAAGATGATAGACCACGTAAAGAAATATCAATGACCATCAAAGTTCTAAAATAAATCGTCAGTTAGACTTGTGGTTGAAGAGATAGTTTAGTTCGACCTGATTCTCGTACCTACTGGTAACTGATATAATGTAAATGTGTAATCTCAAAATTTATTAATACTGTTTCTTATTTCTTGTGAACAAGTAAGAAAAGCATCAATTTTTTCCTGTAGTGTTTAGTTTTTGTTTATTTTAAAGCTAAATAAAATGTATCGAAATTTAATAATATTTTCATCGACTCTATCACAGCACTAGGCTTCCAACACGTTCAAGTTTCATTGTCTGCAGTGGAAATTTCCACGCTAAAACATGCAACCTTCACCTGCACTCTTCTAGCATACATTGCTTAGCATAAGTGCATCTCACTCTGGACAAATCAGCGCAGACGCTCTGACCCAACCGGTTATCGCCACTCGCACATACAGAGTTGCGTATAAGTCCCTCTCTTTCACTTCGGGTAACTTAACGTTCTATTTTACGAATAGCTCTGTGCTATGTATACTTCTCGGTCGTCGTCCAAATGATTTTTGTTCGCTGTCTTTCTCTACAGCTTGAATGAAGTAAATTTTGTTTCTGGGTGCAGAGCTACAGCCTCAAATCCAACAAAATACTATAATATTACTACGACCACGTGCTGTCGAGGTGAACGACTGATAATGCAGATAATAATGACAATATTGACAATAAATAAACAATAATGACCGTGGAAAATGCGGTATTAATTGCAGTATTAAATGGAAAGGCGTTGCGAATAGGTAGAGTCTGGTTTGAAGCGGCTAAAAACTTCTCGTGACCAGATTTCATTTTGTTGTTCTTGGCAATTTTTATTCGTAGGTAGGTACCTACTTTTGGTACCTACACGGGCAAACTTTGACCGTTGGCAGTCATATGTAGATTGGCCTAAATTGCTTATTTAGCTGCTCAATGAGCATTCGTTTTGTATTGCGTCTTTGGAGACACATCCATAAGTTAAAATTAGTTTGACAAGTCAGCTGACTCCACTTGTGTATTCCGGAACCTTCGAGCTCTTCCTGTTTGGTTTTATTGTTAGTTAATGGTACTGATATGATAGCTACATAAGTACATACACTCTTAAATTAGAATTTATAAGCAGAACGGCAAAATTCGTTTTGACTGCTACAAAATACTGAAAGCCCATTACCGAAAATTCCCTGAAACTAAAAACCCACAAACCGTAAACCAGTGGGTTTCAGTACTTAAAAGATTAACCGTTTACAGTACCCCGGGGAAAAAGGGCATATAAACTTTAGGAATCACCGAGTAGCTTCATAAAATAAAGTAACATTCAAAGAAATGCGAATATTTCCACGTTCGTGTCCGCGAATGCATTTGAATAAATATTTTCAGAAATGTTTATAAATATCGCGTCCTTTATGAGAGCAATGCGGTGCTGAATGAGAAGCATGTCTCGATTTAGAAAGAAATCAAATACATTATTTCTTTTTTATATTGTCGTTTCAGGTATATATTTTAGTGTTTTGGGTTAAAAGCTCTACATTTCGTTGAAAATTAAAGCTCGTAGATTTTTCATTTCTTTACGAATTTCGTGATTTTTCCAAGATTTAGGTCGCATAAATGAACAACTAAACGACCATTTTACGTGGGTTTATAAATCTACTAAGTAGATCTGCTGACATTAAAAAAAAAACGATCTTGTTGTTAATTGTCCAGACACCGGAACTTTTGCAAAGGTAAACAATCTTTTGACTTATTGTTGACTGTATTTTTTCCATAAATACAGTCTACAATATTGCTTATTATGTTTAATTAAGTTAACAAGCATGTGCGAATCGCCTTGATTTATTCTTGTAGTAAAACAGCACGAACATTGAAAATTTTCCACTGAAACTTCTTTTAAAACTGTAGGTAGCAATACTCGTAAATAAATATTTATCCGGAAAGAAATACTGACTTTGAAACGTATTTCCGGAATTTTTAGGTACCTACGGTATGGTTGGAAGGATCTAGCTAGATGCAAGTATAATGTTTACGAAATTATCAAACTAATAGGATGTTACCGTGACATCCATCCTACTGTCAAATTACTTCGAAAAAATAACAACCATTTGCCCTCAAAAATAGATGCGTCCTAGATTGTGATCCTATTTGGCGGTTATAAAACTCTGACTCCAGGGTTTGTCGAATTGAATACCCAGTTCATAGACGAAGATCCAATATTTCTTACAGAGATTCCAAAAATCTAAAGTTACGTCCCAGTCTGTAACAGACTTTATTTATTCTTAGATTCGCAGACGAATGTATCGGGGCCATTTTCAGCTGAAAAGATCAGCTAAACATAACATTTGCCCCACATTTCTCATTGACTCCAAAAATGTAGAGTCTCGTCCCAGTTTGTGACAGTATTCAGCATTCTTCCCCGCAATGTCGGAAATTCTATTTATATCAGCATGTCTCATGGAAGTGACTTCTTTTTGTTTTTTTTTGTAAGGACCTATTTGCACTATGCGACTGAGTGCATTTAATGCATGACCGGACTTAAATGGAAGTGACTTCGTTGGACATGGACATTACGATAAATGTTTTGACTTAGGCATTTGTAACCATTTTCATTCAGCCTGCACGATTCCAAAAATGTAGAATCGTGTCCCAGTTTGTGACAGTGTTCAGCAATTCCTGCAAAGTCGGAAGTCCCATTTATATCGGCATGTCCCATGGTCGTGGTGGTCTTACGAAAATAGTCTTGACTTCGCCACGTCACTGGCGCAGGCGTCGACGGGGCGCGGTTTTAAAATTACAACCACGGTGGAATTCGCGATGTAAATATGTAAATATTGCGTCTCCACGTGCTCAATATCGGAACTAAATAAAAAATAAAAACGTCTCCATTTGAAAATGGAATCTAGAGCAACGTCTACGTCATTGCTTCTTAATCTTTGAATTTATTAGATGATTTTCTTTGTTAGTCTAATTTATGGGATCATTATTTAAAATCTCTTCCACATTACCTACTTACTAGTGGTACTTTTGTGGAATGACTTGTCGATTTGCGTTTTAACGTCAGGCTGTACTTAAAGGCTATTTTCTGCATGCATGTATTGTAAGGAGATAGTTTAACGATTAACCTATTACAAGCAATCCAGGGAAGAGACAGTAGGGTTTAAAAATATATAATTTTGCACTGGGCTATTCTGTGGTATATACGGAAAATACACACTACGAATCACTGATAATTAGTAGTTCAGTGCTCCGAATGTTTTGAGGCCCTTGTGCAGCAATGGAATTATGTCTAGTTTTTTTTTCTATACCGACAATTTTACTTGTTACCGTGAGTCAATGGAAACAGTGGTGGTCCCGTGACGTGCGGTGCCGTAACCTGGCTCTTGGCACGAGCTTTGTTTACCAGCTGCG
This sequence comes from Scrobipalpa atriplicella, assembly GCA_029255725.1. NCBI lineage: Eukaryota > Metazoa > Arthropoda > Insecta > Lepidoptera > Gelechiidae > Scrobipalpa > Scrobipalpa atriplicella. The sequence continues at coordinate 14,525 of JARACY010000938.1, forward strand.
CTTGCGCCGGTGCCCGTGACTCGCTGGGTTCAGCGGCCAAACCGCTAGACGAATAGCGAGTGCTGGTATGCGACAGGATGGAATCTTGCCCTTATAAGGTTCGAAAGATGAAAACAGTGTTTTATTTCGTAGAAACCGACAATATAGACAAGGAGCTAAGAATCCATAACTACAGCAATGGTGGCAATTCGTGGTTGTAAAAATCACAATAACACTAATATAAGTCTATACCTGTCATTTTTTATCATGAGGAAACAGAAAGGGACGGCAATAATTTTTGAAAAGATTTAGTTAAGTTATGCCCTCCACGAATCGATACCAATACACCTACACATCTGAAATTCACCTTAAAATATGTCAGTCGCGGGCCCAAGAGACGTAGGCAGCTCATCAACAGCTACCTACTAAAACACTTTTCACACACAGGTTGCATTCTAATAATGCACCGTAAGTAACCCTTGAATCCCTGACTTTTACATTGTCCCGGGAAGAGAAGAAACTGGTGCATTCTATTTATTTTATAGCACCGTTTCTAGCACGGAAGTAAACTTTATTAGAGTCTGTTCGAAAAGAGAACAGGCATGGAATTTGAGGGCGCGCATTTGTATTTAATTAACTGTCGCTTGGTCATGTGAGGATTATGCCCAAGTCTTTAACAGTAACCTTCTACATTAAATTTTGGAGGTTTTAGGTCAAAGACCTAGGCATAAACGCCACGCAACCAGCCGTGGGATAGTTAATACAAATGTGCGCCCTCCGATTCTATGCCTGTTCTCTTTTCGAACAGACTCTATCAGGGCTTTTTGTTACACCTTGTATCAATAATTAAAGTATCAAAATACAAATACCATGAAACAGCGAGTATCAAAATTAATTTCCATCGTAAACTTCCAAAGGTTTCTTACAAATTACTGTGGAAGAAACCGTTACCTTCAGGTGTCTGATGTCCTGTGTTCCGAAGATTGTATCGCACTGGGGATTTTCCGTCAGGTCATTTTACTTACAAGCTTTTATAGGGGCTTTAGTAAAGTTGTTATTAGTAAGTACTGTAATATTATAGATTGTTGAATTATTTCCAAGGAGACATAAAACGTAGAATGTACCAGTTCTTTGCGGGTATACTTTCAAAGACAGTATTAGATCTTTGATTCAATTCAAATACTAGTAGCAGATCTTTGATTCAAATAAATAATTACATCAAATTTATGTTTACAAATATTTTATAGAACAATTCTTCTTCTTCCATCCAATATAATATCCTATATGAACTTTGGTGTCAGTGTGTACCTAATTAGTGTCTTCAGTTCAGATCAGGAAATATCAAGGAATAATCTCCTTACAGTACCTATTTTACTTTTGCCCGAGAATAAAATGACCTAGATGATAGGAAATAGAATAGAACAGTTGCTTAGTACCTACTTAATCAATACGACGGAACAGCTTATTTTTTCTTTTACATGACAACTGTATTAGTTTTGCTAAATAGGTCGAATGTTTACGGATTTTCACCATGGTAAAAAGAATGTGCCAGTAATAATAATACTGAAGTCTTTAATAGTCTAGTCTGCTGGACCTAGAGGACCGAGGTTCCTACCTACTACTGACTGCCAAATCGGAATAGCACAACCCCATATCTTCCTTCTTTAATTAAGTAAAAATGTAGAGTTGCATCATATTCATTTACAATTCTTTGGCATGTTTTTTTTTCGATATTGATAAAAGTGAATACCTACGTAGGTACTAGGTATAGGTAGGTACTTAGTATTTCTAGAAACTTCTTGGAATGTAATATAGGTACCTCTTCAAACGATGATTGCTGAATGGTCAAGCACGCGTAGAGCGCATGATTCGTTCCGCATCCCTGAACATTGCCAAGTCCCTTACACTTAATAATATCTTTGACAAATACAAAGTATTTATAGCGTACCATATTATACATGAATCACAGACAAGTTAGTAAAAATACCATTTTATGGTACCCAAAGAATGTCTGGTGAAAATTGCTTTCCTAATACTAATGTTTAAGTTTCTATAAACTTGCTACGAGTAGGTACGACTTGTTTTTTAGTCCAATATAGAATTTTAGTATTGTACTTTTTGTATGATAGTGATAGCCATGAATTTAAAAAATTTCAGAGCTAAATAATGGATGCTGTCGATAACGTTATCCAGCTTTACGTGTAAATAATAGAACAATCGTTTCGTTATTATCTCATTTGTACATTAAAAATGTGCGTATCTTTATTACAAAATAATTGCAATGGTCTTATCGCTGCAATGAAACGCTGTGCATTTTTTTTTTACGACTCTACCTTACCTACCGCTGACGTGGACTCTACCATTTAGATTCCTCTATTTTTGGTCATAGCTTTACATATTTTTCCCCTACTTTATCTAGAGAATGCAACGAACTTTTTTTATTAAGTTCATATTTATGTTTTTCTGTTTATTTATCTTGCAAGCCATGTAATATCTAAATTGATAAAAATACTTATATTTAGCAAGCTTTGTCCATCTAGTGCCGAGTAGCGGTACTACGTCGTCTTCCGTAGCTTCTAGGGTTCATACGTATAAAGCGCTCTAGCGCGCCATCTGTGATCAAGTAGTTATTTGTGTCGGTTCCAGTTTGCCTGGGCCAGTGCACTAGTTTGTTAGGCACTAGGCTGTAGTGTGCTTGGTAGTAACTGTAGAATTATATAGATGACGCTGCTTGACTAAATTCGCTTTGTCCGAGAAGGGTTTTAAAAAAGAAAATTAGGTAGCTGACCAAACTTTCACTGAAACTGGTAAGTTATCTTATCACTGAAGTTATCCTGATTTCCCATGAAAATTAACAACTTTTCGCAATGTTTTTTTAACCTTTTTTTTGTGCTTTCTTTTTTGCCGAGTTTGAGTGGTAAAAGTTGATGTCCAGAACTTAATTCTATTCCCTTGGCGATGATGGTCCACCCATCGATCTAACGGAAGCACGTGCCTGTCACAAAGTCCATGCGGGAGGATAAAAATCAGGCTTGTATATTTTACGGGATGGGTAGAGCATCAATGGCCTAAATTTGTTAACAGAAACGTTCTGTGCTTGTTGGAGTTTGTCAGGCCATTGACTAAATAAATTACAGTAGGTACCTAGACCTATTCGTACCTACCCTACCTATGCCAAAACCCTCGGGTGCTTTTAGCTGGATTTGTAAGGCTAGGAAGAACAGACCGCTCAAATTCCAGCACTACAAACATACTGTTCGAGCCATACCTATTATTTCGACCGATAATCTTTGGTAAAAGTTTTATCATTATCACCATCACATTCATAATATCGGCATGGCGTAAAAATATACCTACTAGTTATGTATCGGTGAGTAGTAAAAAGGCACCCTAAACAACAAACGAATTGTCCACTGAGTCCCATTAAACTCCTATTAGAATGACAAAGAGAGTAGAAAGTAATTTCCCCACTGTATCCAATTTCTACCCAGCCACGTGCGTCTCATTGTCACTTGTAAAATTCACTTACAAACGTATCACACCCCCGAGAAAAGCCCGATGAGATGGGATGAGATTAGTGTGGTGAGAACGATAGGAACAAAACTAATTTGTTTATAATGTTCTTATGTTTAATGATTTCTTTTTGGCTAGTTGAAAATGGGGTGCCTTTTGCCTAATCGACATCAGCCTTAAATTATTACTTTTTGGCAGCGAAAACTTGCTGTATACTAAGGTCACTTGTAATTGTGAAAAGTCACAAGTCATAAATATAAGGGACAGCATCCCGCAAAATGATAGGGGTTGCTCAGTAAACGAAACTGAACATCATTCACAGATAAATTTTTCTGGTACCTAAATAAAAAAAGATACTCTCCCATACAAAATTAGATAGGTAGATACATTTCGACCAAAACAAAAGTTAAAAGGGTTGTTCAGTTTCGTTGACTGAGCAACCCTTTTAACTTTCGGGACACTCTCCCTTCTTCTTGTCGTGTGGATTTCGAGTCGATCGACCCGATCAACCCTGTCAGAGTCCCTTGCACCCCGTATAGATTACTGGCTTATCCACTCAGATTCTCTTCATCAGTATTCAGTACCAACATTGACACCACTATAAAATACGCGTTAAAATCTTCAATAATTCAGAAGTAAGTGGAAATATGTTTCCGCATATTATTGCCTCATAAGAAATGCATGTAGGATTCGGAAACGGCCGGAGTGGGCAGATGGCGAGGGGAAGAGATGGGAAGGGGGAAAACGGGAAGGGGGAAGCTGGGAAGTCCCTGGGGGCAATCGGGATCTCTGTGCACCTGTGGTCTTAGCCAGAAGTACCAGCACGCTTGAAACTTACAATACAAGTGCGTATTTAAATAGAGGGCTGTGACCGACACAAACAAATCTTGAAAAATACGAAATTATTTGTTTTTTAATAAGTTTCCTGTGCTTAAACTTAGACGGATTACTGCGGCGGCGGCGGTGTGCGCTTTCTAAGATTATGGCCAACAATAAATGGTAAACACATAAACACCACCTACAGAAAATACCTAGGCATTTCTCTAGCTAGACGAGATGCTATATATGTCCCCGGTACAATACAATACAATACAATACAATACAAAAATTCTTTATTGCACCAAAAAATAATTAAAGATACAAAAAAAAACAGATATTAACAGTAGTACAACACAGGCGGCCTTATTGCTAGGGTAGCAATTTCTTCCAGGCAACCTTTGAGTATTGGAGAACATAAAATAAGAAGGAAAGCGGGGTAGTGCATTGGATACCTACATACATATATAAATAACATGGTACATAATATGATATACGTGAAAATATATACATTTTACTACATAAATAAATATTATTATAAACTAATATATATACAATTACCTATATTTATATACTGTTATTTTTTTACTGTTTTTCGGAATTGTTTTCAATCTTACCTATTAAATTTGTTGTGTGGGTTTCGAGTCGATGGACCCGATGAACCCATTGCTTGGTGGTGAGCTAACACAAAATATAATCATAGCTATCTGCCTGGATAATTAAGTCTGCATGTGATGATTCATTGTAAATACAAGCTTGATAAAAATAGACAGAATATCCGTATCTCTCAAAAATTGTACCTAGGTTGTAGATTTCACAAAAAATAGTTTTGAATAAATTTTTATTTTTTTGTTACTGATATGTAATGATGTGATATATTTTTAGAATCAGCTCAAAACGGCCTTTCATTTGATACTACACACGATAGGTTTCAGAACAAAAAAATGTTTTACCCATACAAAAAAAGAAAGATTTGGATTCAGCACCCCAAAGTTAACTAGAATTGAAAAAATGGTGTCTTCTCCAAAACTTTCTTAAACTTCAAAGGCCCCAAATACAATTTGACCGATTTAGTAGGACTGATACCAAGGCTCGTATTTATAAAGCGATCTCAAGATTGAAAGCAATATTAAGTATGGATTTGACAGCCCGTTTTGTACTAAAATGACATATCTGATACGAACTCAAAGTAGCTGTCACTCTTGAGAGCTGATTATAAATACGGGCCCAAAGTACATATCCTTTATTATCTTACACCTGCGCCCGATTCTGATAACGATTATCGATTTATCCTCCAATTAGAAATATTTTCTGCCATTTGTGATTAATAGCCGTCCAAATCGAGGCGGCTATAATAATTACTAAATCATAATAATTTACTCAATAGTCGTATTTTTATAACAGTGAGAGTGGAAACGAAATCATCATGATGAAGCTCGTGACATTCCTATTTTTATTCATGTTTTTGTGGTACAATGTGCAAGCAAGATGCAAAATGCGCGGAGAATGCGATGAGGTCAACGGATTTCCAAGAAACTGCCCATACGATGGAGAACCAGTACCTGTTACTCAAGGATTATCACCAGAACTCAGAGAACAAGTCTTAGCCAATCTTATGCTCAGATGCCCATCATTCGTGCTTGATGAAGGAGGAAACCTTAAACCAGATGAAGAAATTCTCCTCTGCTGCGACCATGTGCAAATACAAAGCTTTACTGACGCCCTCATGCTGTCTGATAGTATCCTAGGACGTTGTCCAGTGTGTGCCAGAAATTTTGCCCGCCAAATTTGTGAGATGAATTGTTCACCAAACCAGGCTAACTTTATAGATGTTTACACTGAACTGAACGGAGATGGCGTAGAAGCTGTCAGAGAAATAGACTACAGAATGCATGAAGATTTTATGGTGAACTCCCACGCGTCTTGCTCAGGTGTTCTCGTGCCGCAGACTGGTATGCCGGCGATCAACTTGATGTGTGGTGATGCGCTCGTGTGTGATCCTGAATCTTGGTACGGTTTTGCTGGAAATTTGACGGTAAATCCGTTGATATCTACTCAGGTTAACACCCTGAGATGGCAGACGACAGAGGATTCGATGCAGGCCCCCGCCCCCAATTGCAACGAGACGCTGTACGATGACCTACCCTGCAGCTGCATCGACTGCTTCGACGTGTGTCCGTCGGGAACAGAACCCTTCATTCCAGAAGTATGCACAGTCTTATCTATAAACTGCTTTAGTTTTTCCGTTGCTATAGTCGTGATTGTTTTATCTGTGATAGTGCTCATATTTTTATCTAGAAAAGACTACATCAAATCCAAAGCAAATAATTTAAATTCTAAACCAGCACCGTCTAAAAATCGCAAAGTTAATAAAACCACTCAAGGTTTCCAGTTTTTGTTTGAAAGAATTGGTATTTTCTCAGCAAATAACTCAGTGTTAATGATTATGCTAACTTCTTGGATTGCATTTGCGATGCTTTTTGGATTTTTTGATCTAAAAATTTCTTCATCTCCTTTAGAACTGTGGTCCGCAGAAGATTCGCGGAGTCGAGCTCATTTTAATTACTTCAACGAAAGATTTGGAGCTTTCTATCGAACTTCGCAAGTGTACTTGCAATTCACAGGGCTAACACCTTTTACTGTAAACAATCTAACTTTCGGTCCTGCTTTTAGACTAGAGGCTGTCGAAGAACTGGTTAAGTTAGAAGATCTCATTATTGACATCGGTAGGGACGATGGAGGGGTTGTGTTAGAGGAGGTTTGTTTCGCTCCTTTGCGTCCTCGAGGCACTGAACAACGACTTGATCAATGTGTGTCGATGTCTGCTTCTACTTATTTGGGGGATACCAGAGATAATATAAACAATAATACTTATCTGAATCTGATTACAAATTGTTTAAACAATTACCTCTCCTTAGGATGCCAAGCTTCTTGGGGAGGTGGAGCACAACCAGAGCTTTCTCTCGGTGGGTGGGACGATGATCTTTTAGAAGCCGATACCCTATTGATTAACTTTCCTTTAACTGGACATTTATTAGAACAGAATTTAGTGCCTACTTTAGAATGGGAATCGAAGTTTCTAGAATTAATGCGCCACTATGAAGAAAATCTGAAACCAGACTTTGTAAGAGTGGCTTATTCATCCGAAAGGTCAGTAGAAGATGAAATACAACGAGTGTCTGCTCTTGAAGCTATTCCTGTAGCTATAAGTTACATCTTGATGATAATTTATGTGACGATATCATTAGGAAAAGTCAGGTCGTGTAAAACTTTGTGCATTGATAGCAAAGTATCCATAGGTCTAGGAAGTATAGTAATAGAGGTAGTGTCTATATATTGCGGATTGGGTATGATGGGGTACTTAAATATTCCAGTATCTTTGTTAGCTATTAATGTTGTTCCATTTTTCGTACTATCAGTGGGCATAGATAACGTTTTCCTTATGGTTAATACTTTGTCTGATATAGAATTAAAATTGAAAGAATATGACGATTATCGTGAAAACTTTAACTTTGATCAAAAGAGAGCATTTTTATTTGGAAAGATGTTAGGAAGAGTAGGACCATCAATGTTTGTTTCGTCAATAACTCAAATCACTTGTTTCGGTATCGGTTGTCTTTCTAATTTCCCAGCAGTGCTAACATTTGCAGCATTCGTTGCGATTTCTTTAGCGTTCTTGTTTTTCTTCCAAATAACTATTATCGTCGCTATATTGTCCTTGGATTACAAAAGGACCTCACAGAGCAGATTTGATGTTTTCTGTTGTATTCAGAGGAAAATACTTAATGATGATGATCCTTTAAATTCTGATACACCATACCGCAGCGTCATAACAAGCGTCATGAAACCTTATACCAAATTCCTTCTAAAATGGTGGGTAAAATTAGTTGTCGTTCTTGTATTTATTAGTTTCTTCTGTGCTTGCATCATCATGGTTCCCCATATTGAAATCGGATTAGACCAGCAAATGGCTCTACCAAAAGACTCCTACGTTTACTCATACTTGGAAGCTGTGAGAGATCTCCTAAAAATAGGTCCACCAGTCTATTTTGTTCTTAAAGGTGGCCTAAACTTCACTGACCCCCTTCACCAAAATACTGTTTGTGGAAGCATTTTGTGCAATGATGATTCTTTAACTACCCAAATATTTTTGGCCGCAAGACATCCTGAAATTACATACATATCAATGAGTTCCAATTCCTGGTTGGATGACTTTTTCGATTGGACTACTTTGCCTGGTGTTTGCTGCAAGTTCAATGGCACTGATGATAGTTTCTGCCCAAGTACCGAAAACGACCCTGACTGTTTATACTGTGATATTAGTGGAGGCGAGTGGCAGAATGGTTTACGGCCAGCTGGAGAAACCTTTGAAAGATACATACCTTTCTTTTTGCAAGATGCACCCTCAGAAACATGTAACAAAGGTGGCTTAGCTAGTTATTCCTCCTTTGTCAATTATGTACTAGATTCTGAAGGACGTGCGACTGTTCATGACACTGCTTTCATGGCATATCATTCAGCAGTAAGTTCCTCATATGACTTCATCACTTCAGTCAAGTACGGGTACGAAATAAGTGACAATATCACTAGAGCTATTCAGAAACATACAGGGACAGACGTAGAAGTATTCCCCTATAGTGTTTTCTATGTATTTTTCGAACAGTATTTGAACATGTGGGAAGATACTTTCTTGTCTATCCTTTATTGTTGCATAGGAGCTGCATTTTTAAACTTTATTGCTTCTGGTTTTAATTTCTTAACGACCACAGCTGTTATTTGCACCGTGATCATGGTTGTGATAGACATGATGGGTATTATGTACTTATGGAGTATTCCCTTGAACGCTGTGTCTACGATCAATCTTATTGTGTCTATTGGCATAAGTGTAGAGTTTTGCAGTCATATTGCTTATGCTTATGCGACCAGCAACGAATCTAAAGAAGGTAGGATCATTGATGCTATGGAGAAAGTAGGAGCGACCATTATAACTGGAATCACTTTTACAAACATACCTATTATAGTTTTAGCATTTTCTTATACAGAAATAATCGAAGTTTTCTTCTTTAGAATGAATATCAGTTTAGTTATTTTAGGAGTCCTACATGGAATGATTTTCTTCCCTGTTTTCTTGAGTTACCTAAGTAATTTTAATTGTTTTTCATGTAAAAAGTCATAGGTTAGTAAAAGTATTTTTAGCTGCACACAAGCACAATATGAATTAATGTTTCTCTGCACTCTGTAAATAAGCCATTATTGTTAAATTATGTATATATTTTAGTTATTAATAAATTAAATGACTGTTACTTAATTGATTATTGGTATTTAATGAATTCCTTTTTCCTATTTTACTACAGGATTGACTCAAAAGTTTATAATATATTATTTTCCTAGTAAAAGTTTATAACTAGAGTATGGTAATATTTTATGGACTTTCTAAGCATATTATTTGCAAGTAACTATTATCTAGTATAAAAATAATAGAAAGAATAATTTCTGCTCTAAATTAGATTTATTTAGTAACTTATAGGTAATTAACTGTAATTAAAATATATTTACATGATTTAAATCTATATTAATGCATTAAACGTAAAGGAAGACAAAGATTTAACTTAAATTATACGTGACTAGAAAAGGACTAGAAAATAGAAAATACCTATTCTAATTTAAGGATCGCATTTTGAAACCACTTTCTTGTAGGTAGAATATTTTTTCGCTCTAATATTTAACATAAATATGTAATTAAAAATGTAAATTAACGAAACACGATCATCTACCTAGCTCGTATATAGTTCCTAAGCAGTTTGTTTTCTTAAGTAGTCTAGAGAAGTTAGGCGTCTTAAACATGATTCAAATACGCGATATAATAGATCGCGAGTCTAAGGATCTCAATTTTCGACAGCTTTTTGTCCGGCGGCAGCGTTGGAAATAACCGCCTCAGCGCATCGAACGCAGCATTGAAAGCTTCCACTTATGCGCTCTCTGGTTGCATGTGCTGTTGTATATTAAATAAAGAATTTTTATTTAAAGAAGAGTCCATGGCAACATCAACAGAAAAGTTACGCGTCTAAAACATGATTCAAATACGCGATATAACATATCGCGAGTCGCAGTATCTCAATCTTCGACAGCTTTTTATCCGGTGGCAGCGTTGGCAATAACCGCCTCAGCGCAGCGAACGCAGCATTGAAAGCTTCCACCCTTATGCGCTCTCTGGTCGCATGCGCTGTTCTATATTTGAGGGTGGCCCGCCGTCTGCGCCTGCGCTCCTCACGGGATAGACCAGCGCAAGGAGACCCGGCGCCGCTGGACAAGTAGGCTTCTTCGGACAACGCGCATGGTTCCAGGACTCGATCCCTGTAAAAGATTCGTAAGATTAACACCCTGTATTTTTCTAAGAAACATCACCCTACGTCACTGGCGTTCACTATTTTTTCCTGAAAATACAAAATTTGGGGAGTCAGATGGGGGTCCATTAGTATTTTGCCTGTCGGAGTTGCGGTGTACGATGGAAAGGCATTCGAACCCTGCTGCGTCGAATTTTTGATTTCATATTTGTCATAAGTAAAGTTTGCCAAGAGCCCGATGGTGTAGTGGATAGGGCCGCTGCCTCCTGAGCGGAAGTCGTCGTTCGAATCTCACCAAGTACCAAACTCTGACTTAATCTAGGATTGGGTCTGGTTTCCCCTCTGGGTTGCGGAGGTCAGATGGCAGTCGCTCTGTGTAATGTAAACCAGTACCCTCGTTCAATCACCTAGATTAGGTAGCCGACCCCGTGAGATACGTACGGGATAAGGCTAGGGATATGATGATTTGTCATAAGTAAGTATTTTATGTTTCTAAAAACTGAAATGACTCGTTGGTACTAAAATGGTACCACCTGTTATACGATAGATACCCATTTCAGACGATTAAATTACAAAGTTGCTTAGCGATAATTTTTAATCTACTTTATATCATTAAAGATAATTGGCAAGGATACCTGTTATCGGTTAGTTTTACTGGTATGTCTACACGTGATCATGACGCATGAAACAACGTTGAAATATCGAGGTGACAATAAATATAATCACTGTTGTTCAGTTTCGTTGACTAAGCAATCTGTCCTCTGCCAGTTCTTGGTACGCTGTTCCTTACACCCGGTATAATAAGGGGAGAAAGTGTACAAAAGAAGAAAATAATTACCGTTTTCTTGGCGCCAAGTTCTCCCGTCCAGTGATGGGCAGCAACGCCTCACGCTCCCCCAGCATGCAGGGCAGAGCACCCTCGTCCATACTGCCTCCACTTTCCAGCCAACTCTTCATGTTGGCTCTGCTCTGTCTAAGGAGGAAACTCCCATAAGAAAAGCGTGCTGACGAGGTTTACCCACTACTTTACAATGATGATCGATTGTAGTATAGATACCTAGGCATACCTATCTAACCAATAATAATAATAGTCCTCCCAACCGATTTTCGGTGACGGCGGCCAATCTTCCAGAGATCGGCCAACTGCGCGGGACTAGTTTTTAGTGCCCAAGTGTTTGCGCAACACACAAGTGCACTCTCTATTCCTTCAATCTCTTATTCTGATGGGACAGACTGACTGATACGACCAGAGAGAAATCAGGCGCAGGACCGACTATTTACATGCCCATACGACAGCATGGATCATCTTACTTTTCGGACAATCAGGTGATCAGCCTGCAATGTCCTAACCAAACTAGAAACAACAACACAAAGTCATTGTGCCCCGCCGGGAATCGAACCCGGGACCTCCGGGTCGTGAGCCCATGGCTCAGACCGCTAGACCACGGAGGCAGATCTATCTAGAATCTAACCAATATAATACAGACCCTAGCAGGGTTGTCACTTATATCTGTAGAGAACTACAGAAAGTACCTACATTTAATTAAAAACAGAACACATTCGACATGGCTACTTCACATGATTGTATTATTAAAAGGGTTGCCAGACGACGGTAATATAAAAAGCAAACACGGATTTATTATCCCCTAAAGACCACACTTAGAGTAAGGTGCGAACTAGTGATGTATTATTTATCGGAAATATCGACAATTCTACCCTTCTTGCGGGCAGTAAATTAGATTTTATTGGGAATCAAAACAAACGTGCCTAGGGGCCTGTAAGGGTTAGGGATATTTTCCTTTATTGGCTACGAATGGGCCCTAGTTTCATTCTTCTGACATACTATATTAACTAGTTTTATAAGTAAGAATAATACAAATTAATATTCCTCACAAACATTGCGCAGGAAGTGCACAAACATACATACAATCACGCATTAATCCCTAATGAGGTAGGCAGAGAGTCAATCAACTAATTTAATGGTCGTTTCGCTACGCATTAAAAGATTTGAGACTAATTAATTTTAGAAGGATATTGAGAATCGTCATCAGCCACAACAGTCCACTGCTGGACATGGGCCTCCTCATTATGATGATGATGATTGAGAATAGGTATGTGTACTGCTTTAGTGACAGGTTGTCAGCCCATCGCCAAAATTACATTATACTGTAACCTTCGAATCCATTAGCTGGTTTTTACAGCATGTCCGGGAGATGGAGCTGGCACATTCTATGTTTTTCTTTTACTTCCAGTCCAACTTGGGCATAAACATTTTCTATCGGATCAGAATACTACGTGGCGTAGCAGCGTAGCAGGAGCTACGATCTTGTCTTATAAAAATTGTTTCAGTTGCCCACCCTATAAAGGGGTGTATACAGGGTGTAAAAAAAAGTATAGAATTCCTTTAAACCACAATTAAATAAAACTATAATTATATTATATATGATAACAAAGAACTTTCTCAAAAAACAAAAAGTTCAGCTAGAAATAAAATTTTGCCTTGTCCACACTTTGCCAATGGGGAGAAAAACTGGGAACTAAATGGCGCCACCAGCGAGTGTTCCTTTTTCCTGTGATTGGTCAGTAATCTGTCAATGTCAATGTCAATATCAGTTTTGCGTCTTCTCATTGGTCTCTTTTGGAACACTCGCTGGTGGCGCCATCTGCAATTAGCTTTGCGTTTTTATCCTCATTGCAGATAAGAAGAACATCTTTGTATTGAGAATGCATTTTTTTTCAAGATATTTGTGCTTTGGGAAAGTTGTTTGTTATCTATAATAGAACGTGTAAATTTTTTACACCTTAATATTAACATATACCTGCTCCGAAGCTGTGGTTTCAAAATTAAATAATACACAAAATTATATGTGTGTTCATTACCATACTCGTAAAAAAGTCAGTAGATACATGATTCCCACTTACTTTGTGCATAAAATTTGAAATCCTTTAGTGAAGTCCTCAACATTCAATCCATGAGCTCGCACTGTCACACTGCACACTACTGACGTCACTACTCTCTCCCTACTGAAGAGAGGACCCAGTCTCCCTCTCTTTATATAGGGATGACCACCCTTGGAAGAGGGCGGATACAATATTCTAGTTAAGCAGTGGCTCCACTGTGGTACTTTTTTAAATGTGTGTTTAAAAAAATATTCCTACTTTTTTGTGGTTTTGCTGACGTGACTTTGAATTTGAATATTCCAGATTTCACTCACGATAACAATAATGTTTTAATTAGGATTAAATATTATACCACAGAATATATAATATTATACGAAAAACATCTGGCGTTTCATAATATTTTGGTCATACTTACTTAGGTATATTGAACGTAGTTATGGGACAGCAGTATTCTACATACATACATAAAATCACGCCTGTATCCCTAATGGGGTAGGCAGAGCAAAAGCGACCTAAACATAGGTTGTTCCGCCACGTCTGACAAGTTTCGAGGGCTAATACAGATGATGATTATGTATATTGCTATGTGACGGGTTGTCAGCCCATCGCCTAAATTGCAATACACTGAAACCCTCGATTCCCTTAGCTGATTTTTACAGCATGCACGGGAGGAGATGCAGCTGGCACATTCTACGTTTTTCTATCACTCCCAGTCCAGCATGCAAGCAGTATTCTTTTTCCTTTATATCATGGACGGTCCATATTTAGGTTTTTCATGAAAAAATAATTACACTGAAAACGAGACGAACGTAATTTATTACTTTTTATTTCTGTTTTCTTTTTAAATTTTGAAATGGCAGTTTTTTTAATAGGGCAAACATACAGCCAGACTAACGTCGAGCAATGTTACTCAGTGCATTTGATTACCTATTTTGAATATAATATAATAATACTTCACTTTTCCTGCTTTTTGTTACTCAACAAAATACCCATTAGGTAAATTAATTGTTGGGTGACGAGTTCAATGCGTATTACTCATCATGTGTTATGAAAATCATTTCTTAGGTAATATAACCACATTATTTTATTTAAAAGGGAATCTGACGAACTAAATATATTACAGATAGGTAATTAAATTCAATTTATAACAGGTTTTTAACCTAATATTATATAATAACTACTAATAACTACTTTTGATTTATTAGATGTTAAAAAATGCAAGTCTCGCCATTCTGAATAATTCTATAACACTAAAAAACATTTAAAAAAATGAAAATCGTAAAATAAAACTTTTATTTAATTCTGGTAGAACAAATGGTAGTATTTTCGAAAGAGTTTTCTGTACCTGGATAGTTTTGATAAAAATAATATAGTAAGCTATAAAAATGTGCATCCATCTTTATCTGCAGCAACAGCTGTAGCCACATCTGTCTAAAACCCGCCCACTTTTAAGATCCACCAATCAGGACGCGGCACTGCGACCCGCCTATCGATCTCGTGCCCTGGACCCAGGTGTTTTCAAGTAATTGGGGACCCAGGATAGCTTCCCAATATTCGGGCTAAGGTGTTTTTATACTGCTGTGTTTTTTGATATTATCGGAATTTTCGGAATATGAAGAAGAAAATGTAATAACATAAATAAGTACTTTTATTGACGACCTTAAGCTATTAATTGACATCTAGGAAGGCCAGAGTTCTGTCAACCTCCACTTCACAGGTAAACTTGACCTTGGGATGGATCGAGTTAAGGTAGTCTACATACTGCTTTACTGTGTCCTTACTTCCTTTGAATATGCTGAAGACATCATCCACATATCTCTTCCAGAGCTTTATCAAACAATCGTGAGTGCTTAAAAAGTTATATTGCTAAACAATTTTGATACTTATTCCACTATAAAGAAAAGACTTTACACATAATGCATTGTTTTCTATGCAATAAAAAATTACATTTGTTTTTTAATTATCAATGTTTTAGTGCTATATATCTTTTTTTTTTAGTTTATTCTGGACAACAGACGGTCGTTACAAATTGTCATTACAATTTTTTTTCTTAACTAGCTTAAAGTTAGTTACAAGTCACAGACCTTGAGTGCCAAATAGAACCTTACCGACCTGAATACGTTTATTCTACTTTTATTTTTAATTTTAAAGATGGTTTTGCTCTTGACTCCATTCTACTTGATGTTAATCTGGCAATTGGTTAGGCTTGGTTGGAACTGATTCAGCCACACATAGTTCTGATACTGTGTTAAACAGAGGTCTATCTTTGGGACATTTCGGATGGAAAAATATTGACCCAAAATCGTTCAGTTCTGTTGATAGGAAAGGTGTCATGGCCAGTTCGTACAAAAACAACAGGGCTTCGGTCTGATCCGTTATAGAGGGTGTTACAGTTACGTTTGTTTTTGTGTCAGCTAGAATTACTGAAGCAAGAGAAGCGGCGAACAGCCAAAAAATCCCACGTGTTGACATCCTGTAATTAAATTACAAATTATAAATATTTATGAAAGAAAGAAAATAATAAATTCACCTCGGGCCACGACCGCAGGCAGGATTCGAACCTGCACCTCTGGATTGCCGGTCCATTGCACTACCTACTAACTAATAAAAAAACCCTTACCTGCCGTACATAATATAACAAAAACACATAATTAACAAAAAGGTACGTGAGGCGTATGCCTAGTATCGTTTACGAATGACTATAAAGACATGTATCCTCATTTTATATGATACATAGGTACTTGTAATATATATTAGTTTTCCGCCCCACGGTTTCACCCACGACAAAGTGAATCATTTTTTGCCGTATAAGGGATTTTTTCCCGTTAATTGTCATCTAAGTTTTTTTAATTTTCAACCAAATCATGCAGTTTCAATAAAAGTTGGATGTTTATAACTTAATTAGGTAATGCTTTAATCACTGGACGGATTGGGATAAAACTTTGCACTATAGGTTAGATTCTGGAATATGACACATGTTATGGTAGTTTACTTTGGGAATATTTTACCTAAATTCTCATGGAACAACCCACCAGATTAAGCCATGGGGTAGAAAGCTAGTGGCCGCAATTCGGCGTAAATAAGATTTAACTAAAATAAAACCATACCCGTCATTTTCCGTCTTGAGCGAACAGAAAAGGATGGCAGTATAGACTGAGTATTATAATCCTGCCACTTTCCTTCCTTTTACTTAATTTTAAGTGAGAGTACCTATAAAAGAAAACAAATAAAGATTTCCTTATTTATTTTATTAATTCTTCGTAATTGTTTCGTCGTATGCTTATTTTATTGTTTTAATTTTATGAAGGAAGAGTCTGGGGCTTAGTTGTGACGCCGTCTTGTTTACAAAGGTGAGAAACCGGATCCCTATGATAACCTTGTTTACATTTTTGATTTTTTTTGTTTTCCCAAATCGATCCAAAGTCATTTAACTCCGTCGACAAGAAGGGTGACATGGCCAGTTCGTACAAAAATAAGAGAGCATCAGTCTGATCCATTATAGCGGGTGTTACAGTTTCGTCTGTATTTGGTAAATCAGCTGTAAGAACTGCGGTCGTAAGATGTGCAGCGATAAATAAACAAACGAATCCTTTTGTCGCCATTCTGTAATAAAAGAAGACAAACAAAAATTAAAACAATAACATATTATTTGAAGAAATTTCGTTTTAGAAATAAGCCGGAAGTACCTGTGTAGCGTCATGGTTTTTATTTTTGTGCCCTTTGTTTTTATGTGTACAATAAACTGTTAAATAAATAAAGAATTTGATGATTTTTAATCATCATAAATATTTCATATTATGCCTTAATCTAAACATACCTACATTCGTTTATACCTATAATACATTCGTTTATTGCCTAAACGAAGCCTAAACGGGTGTAAGGACAGCTTCCCGCAAACTGATAGGGGTTGCTCAGTCAACGAAACTGAACAACTCTCACCAGGAAATTCTTTCAGGAAGAGTTCTTTTGGCTTTTTCATACAAATTGTCTGATCGAGGTGGTCATTTTGTATGGGAAAGTAATTTTTTTTTCATTTCCTGAAATAAAATTCTGGCGTAAGTTGTTCAGTTTCGTTGACTAAGCAACTCCTTTTATCAGTTTGCGGGAAGCTGTCCCTTACACCCCGTAAACTCAAGAACTTCGGGCAGATTATAATTTGTGGGCAGATATTTGAACCATAATATGAAATTTCAGAAACAAATATTAAACCATATCGTTACTGAAGCAGCCCAAACTTGATAATATATGTTTTGAAAATTATTTTAATTTTAAACTTGTGACTGATATGTAATGATGTGATATATTTTTAGAAACAGCTCAAAACGCCCTTTCATATGATACCACACACGATAGGTTGCAGAAATTGTTTTTTATTTCCCATACAAAATAAACAAACGTTTTTTTAAAATGTTCCGTCACGAAATTTTGTTAACAATCCTCAGATTCGGATTCAGCATCCCAGAAACGACTAGAATTGAAAAAATTGTGACCTCCAAAACTTTCCGGCAATAAACTCATTTTGACTTAGTCAACATTGGTAGATTGTCAGTCACACTCTAGCTTAGGCAGTGCTCTAGACATTGCTTTAGACTAGAATTCTCATATCACTTTAGTGATTTGCATGGGCGCAGGAGGTGATAACGCTGGAACATTCTATGTTTTTCTATCAATTCCAGTTCAGAATGGAAGTTTTCAAACACTGACGTAAATCAAAATTGACTATTAAGGGGATCCCCGGTGCCGCCTGCGCCCTCATCAGTTAAAAAAATCATTACTCACTGAAAACGCAATAAATTGAAAATCCGGTAAACCAGATTAAAGAATAGGTACTGAAGTTTGTTTTAAGCACTATAAATTCATGATTCAACGTTTACAGCAGTAACAGATACCAAAAGTGCTAAAAGTGGCCGTTTTTCGCAAATTTTCCTTCAGTTACTACCAGGAACTATGAATTGCAACTTTATGATGTTCTAAATTATCTTCTTTGCTTTTATTTCAATCTGGTTTACCGGATTTTCGATTAATTGCTTTTTCAGTGAGTAATTATTTTTTGAATGATGAGGGCGCCACCTGGCTCAGGGTAGCCCCTTAATAAAAAAAAAAAAAAGAAAAACCTTACCTGCCGTACATAATATAACAAGTTCACATAAATTATAGAGGTAGTACGTGAGGTACCAAGTACCGTTTACGAATAACTAAATTTAAAGATATATCGCCATTTATATTTGATACATACTAGTAATATTATAGTAGTTTTCCGCCCAACGGTTTTATCTACGACATGACACGACAAAGTAAATCAGTTTTTTCCCGTTATTGTATATAGGTACATACATACCAACATACCTACATATAAATGACGGAGCTATGAGGTAACAAACATAAAAAAAAAACATAATAATGATAATAAAAATAATAAATAAAACCGAATTGAGAACCTCCTCCTTTGTTTTGGAGTCGTTTAAAAATAAAATAAATTCAACCGCCGACAGGATTTGAACCCGCGTCTTTGTCCAATGTCCACTCCACTTGGTAACAAATAGCAGATCACTAATTTCACCGCTCAAAGCTAATCCGCTGTAGCTTAGTTGGTTAAAAGCGTTGGGCCGGTTTTCCAAAGATGCGGGTTCAAATCCTGTCGGCGGTTGAAATTTTTGATTCGTTATTTCTAATATTATGCACTATCTATAGGTTAGTTCCTGGGATAGGACACATATACATATAACACATTATGGGAAAATTCACCATTAGGTAGAAAGCTGGGAGCCAAGTTTTCACCCATATACAGTACGGGGCGATCAATATTGCACTTTGACACTTGGAAAGTGACGTTTGCAGTTATCGTACTGTACAAGTGCGACAGAGATAACGCTCCACTAATTTGAATTTAGCTGATGTGCAGTACTTAGGGCCAGTTCACACCGGGAAGCGACGCGACGCAACCCGACGCGAAGCTGCTTGAAGATGCATGCCATTTTGTACCACACGAAGTAATAGGCTGCACCGCGCGAATTTTCGAAGTTTCTATATTAAGCTCTTGAATGCTCGCTTCCCGTGTTAATTGACCATTATTGCTGTTTATGTTAGAGCAAAAAAAACAAATAGGTAGGTATAGACTTCCTTATCTATTTATTTTATTACTCATTTCATTACATTAACTCGTTACCTAATTATTTGTTCGTATAGTTTATTCTTGTCATTCTTCATATGGGAGGTAGAGTTTGGGGCTTAGATTTCACGCCGTCTGGTTTACAATTGTCATCAACCGAATCCCTATGTTGACCTTGAGGACATTTTTTTAAATTGGGGTTATCAAAAATACTTCTTCCAAAGTCGTTTAACTCCGTCGACAAAAAAGGTGACATGGCCAGTTCGTACAAAAATAAGAGAGCTTCGGTCTGATCCATTATAGCGGGTGTTACAGTTTTGTCTGTGTTTGGTATATCTGCTGTAAGAACTGCGGTGGTAAAATGTGCAGCGATAAACAGCCAAACGAATGCTTTTGTCGCCATTCTGTAAAAAAAAAAAAAATTAAAACGAAATTTAATGCACTCGCGATTGTTTTCACTTATTTTACTTATTTACCGGGTCACTCGTGATATATTTTGGTGGTAAAATAAAAACACATAGGCCGCCGCCGACCTGATAAACATTTCGCTGGATCTTAAGTCCACCCGCGACCACGACTCATGAAAACGAGTTTGAATCGTCGAAATAAAAAGGTAGGTACTTAAATTCCCAATGCGTTTTTAACACCATCAACGGAGTCCGGCGCCAAACAGCTTGCTGTGTTCCGTCGGTGCGTGACTACCAGTGCCTTAGCAGGCGTCTTCTGGGTTAGCTCGCTCCATCGTCGACTCTGTCACGGTCATCGCTGACCTTTGTGTCTAGAGTCAAGAGCTAACCCATTCCAAGTAAAAAAAAAAAAACATTTTTCGCGAACTCCAAAACATAGTGAAATTCGCCAAAATACAGTCGTACAAGGATCTTTTGGCGCGTGGGTGACATTGACAGCACAGATTACCTAGTATACATAACCTAACGGACATGTATACTAGGTAATCTGTGCTGTCAATGTCACCCACGCGCCAACAGATCCTTGTACGACTGTACACGTATGATGCACATCAAACTGAGGGCGAAATGTTTGTCCCTTTTATTTATAAACTGAGTTGAGAAGTGGGACAATTTTTTTTTTTTGTTATTGGCAATCAAGTGGGACAATACTGGCACTGACAATAACTTACACTAGTGCCACAAAAAAAAAAACATCTTCTTCTAAATTAATTAAAACGAGTTCGCCAGAATCGCCCTGTTATTGTATTAGCATTAGCCATAGGTACGATTTAAAATTAAAATAGGTTATCACAAATTGTATTCTTTATAAACTTACCTTAATAATTATTTATTATTTAATATAATATCTTCGAAATAGTATACTACAATGCACAACGGCTGGTAGTCAACTATTTATACGACTTTTACAGGTAAATTTATTATATTTTATATATTTATTTAGGTTTGCTTTTTTTCCTTAAGTTTAACTTACCTTATTAGGTCTGAATAATTTTATGATTATTTTTATGTACGATAAATAAATAAAAATATATAATTGGCAGAGTTTGTGTGTATGATTGTTACGCTGACATGTTTTATAAACCGCCTATTAGGTAGCTAATTGGCCTACTCTGACATGGTTTGTGTAACGGCCACTATTCTGTAACCCCGTAAGTATATGTAGTAGGTATCTAATTTATTAGAGCAGCATAAGTCTTCTTGTCAGAGGTGATATAGGCCTCTGACATGGTTTGTGTATCGACCACTATCAAAGACAGTGACCAGGACTGACTGCTTAACGTGCCATCCGAAGCGCGGAATCTTTTTTTTCCAGAAAATCAGGTGATTCAGCCTGCACGTGTTGACCAAACTAGAGAAAATCGCACAAAGTAATCATTGACAAATATCAACTTTGTGGTCCCCTTAGGGAATCGAACCTAGGTCACCGGAGATCGGGAGCCCATGGCTCAGACCACTAGACCACGGAGGCGGTTATAGCATAAGTGAGTCACGTAGGATAATTTATGCAAAAGTTCATGTACCACCCGGGGACATCTACTAATGCGCATTTCGATGTTATAGCCGTAAATGAACAACGGCCAAAAATGGATAAGTTATACGTAGGACTATTATATAGTCCATGGGATGCTCAACATATCGGTAAATTTTGGTGGTACCAATTTTCCTTTATACAGTAGTTGGACATAATTATAGGGATGTAAAAGAACTATGCCTGCCATCTCTGAGTGGCAGCTAACAAAAATGGCGGCCAATTAAAGATGGCGAATATTTAAAAAAAATAGTAATCTTGGAGTGAATATTTTTTTCTTAATACCGTAGTTAGACAGGCTTATAAGAATGTTAAAAAACCTTATTTCTCATCCCTAAGTAGTATCTAATAAAAATGGCGGCCAATCTTAGACAGAAAATGATGACTTTCATAATATCTACTATATCCTCAAAAACTGTATATCCGATTAAAGTTTTATTTTTTTATTTTTAAGGTCTTACTATATACCTCAAATATTGTCTTTATACTGTTCCTGAGAAGTAAGCCGTTAATTAGTTATTTAAAAAAAACGCAAAAATTCACTTTTGTAACTTTTTAATTATTGTTTTTATCCAAGATTTATTGGTATTTATTTATAAAAAATATTTTTGCTATATACTTTAAAAAATTGCCTTTAATTTGATATATAACATGTTTAATTTTTATTCGTAAAAACTCGTAAAAAAATTAATTTTGTGGGATGCTCGCCCAAATTTTCCAAAACGGTAAATTTTGGTGGTACCGATTTTCCTTTATACAGCAGTTAGATATGCTTCTATGGATAAAGAAGAAGAAGAAGAAGAAGAAAACATCGAAGATTCAGATTTCGCGAGTCTAATATTTATGATCAAAACTCTAATGAAAGCGACGAAGATGATGATTGATGATGATGAGTTATGTTAAAGTGTTTTTTTTTTGTTAATATGTCTTTACAATGAATAGGTACGTTAAAAAAATCATAATTGTCTCTATTTACTTCTATAACGATCGATTGGTAGTATTGAATCAGTGTAGCTCAAACAAGTAATTTATTGTAGCTGTTTCTTTTGGGCGCAGCTATTTGGTATGCAGTGAATGAAATTAATTAAACTGATGTAACTTCAAAATTTTATTTTTTGCGAGTTTTTACGAATAAAAATTAAACATGTTATATATCAAATTAAAGGCAATTTCTTAAAGTATATAGCAAAAATATTTTTTATCAATAAATACCAATAAATCTTGGATAAAAACAATAATTAAAAAGTTACAAAAGTGAATTTTTGCGTTTTTTTTAAAATAACTAATTAACGTCTTACTTTTCAGGAACAGTATAAAGACAATATTTGAGGTATATAGTAAGACCTTAAAAATAAAAAAATTAAAATTTTAATCGGATATACAGTTTTTGAGATATAGTAGATATTATGAAAATCATCATTTTCTGTCTAAGATTGGCCGCCATTTTTATCAGATACTACTTAGAGATGAGAAATAAGGTTTTTTAACATTCTTATAAGCCTGTCTAACTACGGTATTAAGAAAAAAATATTCACTCCAAGGTTACTATTTTTTTCGAATATTCGCCATCTTTAATTGGCCGCCATTTTTGTTAGCTGCCACTCAGAGATGGCAGGCATAGTTCTTTTACATCCCTATAATTATGTCCAACTACTGTATAAAGGAAAAATTGGTACCACCAAAATTTACCGTTTTGGAAAATTTGGGCGAGCATCCCACGGACTATACAGGGTGTCCAGGAATTAATGGATAACCCTTTAACTGCGGCTAGCTTGACCGATGCCCTACTTGTAAAAAAATTATGACCTCAGTAAAAGTGTCACAGTTTTCGAAATATCGTACAAAAACCGATTTTTTAATAATTATCTCCCTACGCTCAGTTATTTTCATGCCATTTCATCAAATATCAACATTTTTGGGTTTTTTTTTTTTTTTAATATACCTTAATAGTTGATACTTAAAATGAATACATTATTTTAGTACCTATTTATAAGAAAATAATTTAAAAAATAAGTTTTATTGAAAAAATTAGGCAAAATATTTTTAAAATTTTGTCTTTGACCTCCTACGGTAAAAAAAAAAAGTGACACTTTTACTGAGGTCATAATTTTTTTACAAGTAGGGCATCGGTCAAACTAGCCGCAGTTAAAGGGTTATCCATTAATTCCTGGACACCCTGTATACAACGTGTAACGAAAAGGGTATATGCATCGAGAAATGTGTGAATCTACCCATGAAACTGAACAACTTTCCCTAAGGAACATAGGTCGAAAAACGAAAAAAAAATGTTGACTGTCCATACAAAGTGCATCAGCTGATAGCGCATTTAGTACATACATACAATCACGCCTTTATCCGTAACCGGGTAGGCAGAGCGTCAACGACCCAAACAAAGGTCGTTCCGCCACGTTTGACAAGTTTTGAGGGTTGTCTAAGATAGGTTTGTATATTCTGAAGTGACAGGTTGTCAGCCCATCGCCTAAATTACAAAATACTGTAACCCTCGAATCCCTTAACTGGTTTTTACAGCATGCTCGGGAAGAGATGCAGCAGGCACATTCTATGTTTTTCTATCGCTCCCAGTCCAGCATGGGAAGTCAATTTTTTTTTTCGTATTTCGACCTATGTTCCTTAGGGAAAGTTGTTCAGTTTGATGGGTAGATTCACACATTTCACAATGCATATACCCTTTATGTTACACATTGTATATTCTGTGACCTAAGTTATACCTAAGGGTGGGAGAGGTTCCATCACAGTGCATACTTAGAAGCACAGTACATACTTGTTCCCAAGAAAAAAACCGGTCAAGTGCGAGTCGGACTCGCTCACCGAGGCTTCTGTACCAACTTGGAGGTATTTAAATCAAGTATAGTCTCGAGCACCTAGACTTCTTTTTACACACAAAAATATGAATGTCGTCCCCATATAGGGAGAGGACTACGAAAATAAGTTTGTAATGAAAAAAACCTTTTTTTTTTGTGATACATACATACACAAATCACGGCTTTATCCCTAGAGGGGTAGGCAGAGCAAAAACGACCTAAACAAAAGTCGTTCCGCCACGTCTGACAAGTTTTGAGGGTTATTATATTACAGATGATAATGTATATTGCTATAGTGACAGGTTGTCAGCCCATCGCCTATAAATTGCAATACACTTAAACCCTCGTATCCCTTAGCTGGTTTTTACAGCATGCCTGGGAGGAGATGCAGCTGGCACATTCTATGTTTTTCTATCTCTCCCAGTCCAGCATGGGTCCATTTTTTTGTGATGTATAAACAAATTTACAGTTTTCGGATTTTCCCTTTGATTATGCATGATTCTTTCAGGGATATCAGAATACACGCAAACCGGTCTGTCGTAACGCAAGTCAACAATATTAGGGTTCCGTACAAACAACAACATTTCATAATGTCTTTCTGTCTCTCCTTTTCTATTCTTGTTTATAAAAAAAAAAATAATAATACTTAAATACTTAGGCCCGTATTTATAATCAGCTCTCAAGAGTGACAAGTTTGAGTTCGTATCTGAAATGTCATTTCAGTACAAAACTCTCTGTCAAATCCATACTTAATAATGCTCTCAATCTTGAGATCGCTTTATAAATACGAGCCTAAAAAAACAAATATCCGATCCACTTTTCTGGGAGCATTGAACTCTCTACGAAAATGCTACGAATGCCTACGGCAAGACTACGGCCATATACTACGGCTCGTACGAATCGTCAACCCAGATTTGGGGACACTTCTGCCAGTGTCGAGTGTAGAACAGAAACTATTTACAAAGAAATGTCATGGAACTGTAGTTCATAGCCTACTAAGGAGGCTATAGGGAACAGTTGTCATGACAACCGAGCAGTAGTTGTGCCAATAGTTTTTCCTACTTCCCAGTTTTCCATTTTCGGAAATGAACAAGCAGGTCGGGAAGCATGGAGGATTCCTTTTTCTATGACTTTTTTAAACAGTTATTATCACTCTACTACTCTTTGGTGACAGTTTTGAAAATGTACTTACGGCAACTGTGATATTTTCTGATTTTTTACAATTTATAAGTAATCTAAGAGGGTGTCAGTACAAGAATGGCTTTCAATTTTGATAGCGGACAGGTAAGTCTTAATCTTTGTTCTATTTGCTAACTTCCATGCTAGACTGGGAGCCTCACTGGGAGTGATATAAAAACATAAGCCAGCTGCATCTCATCCCGGACATGCTGTAAAAACCAGCTAAGGGATTCGAGGCTTTCAGTGTATTGCTTTTAGGCGATGGGCTGACAACCCGTCACGGGAGTCCGGCGCCAAACAGCTTGCTGTGTTCCGTCGGTGCGTGAGACTACCAGTGCCTTAACAGGCGTCTTCTGGGTTAGCTCGCTCCATCGTCTTTCATCGTCATCTCTGTGTCTAAAGTCAAGAGCTAACACAATCCAAGAAAAAAAAAAAGCGAACTCAGTCAAAAGACAGAAACGCTTTTCCAAAGAGCTCTCCTACCCTACTTTACTTACCCAGCCGATAATCCAATAGTTTTTTACATTACTGCACCTGCAACTTGCACTACCGCCCCCTATCCCTAGAAAGCAGATAGTTTTTTACCAGCGTACAAATTGTAATTCCTTTAATCCCAGTTAGATACATCCAATTACATCGCAAACATCCTATATTACACTAGCTTCAATCCAAAATTACTCTTTGCACAAACGCTTTAGGGTTTAAAGTTGTAAAGAGACTGGTAAAATAGGGGTGGTTTTTTGCATGGGTCAATTTTTCACGGTACTGTGTGCTCTGTTAATCCGTGTTTGACACCTCGCTCTAGTGGTCTTTAGTTAATAGTGGGTGTTATCACTGATTAATTGTTTTCTCTTTGTTATGATCAAATCTCGGATATAGTTGGCATCTGCAATACAACACTGGATTTATTTCTGGAATTGAATCTTCTGTTCTTTTTTTCAATTGTATTATTCTGGGCTATTTTATTTTAGCTTTAGCAGGTGGCATCAAAATCGCTCTATCGCTCCCAGTCCAGCATGGAAGATAATGTGACTTTATCATGTACAAAAGTACTCTTGGAATTCTTGTCTGAACACAAGTTTGAACTAGATGCATTCCATTGCTGTTGTTAAAGATAGTTTATACCGATACCCTCGTCATGCAGCTACTGTGACGTCACACGGAAACTTCGAGGCTAGTGTGTCGTGTCGTGACAGTCACAGGAATCCAAAATTAACATTTGTAAAGTAGCACGTCCTCATGCTGATGCCGAGCAATAGTACAACGATTTCAGACACTTTCAGGATCAAAGTTTGACTAGAAATGAGCTTAGGTCTACCTTATATTAACCACATTAGTCCACTGAAAATTGTGGAGATGGACCTCTTTTTACCATTCTGACAGACATTGTGACAGAGTCGACGATGGAGCGAGCTAACCCAGAAGACGCCTGTTAATGCACTGGTAGTCTCACGCATCGATGGAACACAGCAAGCTGATTATTGACGGCTCAAGTTTAATGAGTTTTCCCATAGGAATCAGATATTTTCCCGCGTTAAAAAGTAGCCTATGTGGTGAACATAGCTTTCTAATAGAGAAAGAATTTCTGAAATCAGTATTTTTTGGGTTTAATGTGATTTTATATGAGCCGTCAGCAATCATCATAAAGTGGACGGATATACTTAGTTGCTTTTTACGTCACCACCAGCAGCCCGTGGCTGGAGATGGGGTGATGCTATTTGAACCCGGCATCAAATTGTGCATGGACATGAGCTTACCAGTGGTTACACCACCTTATAATCGACCTTAGCATACCAGCTTAGAATAACTCTACCGCCATTATCAACAATATAATGCAAATTCATGAACATTCGTCGTAGGATTCAAGTTTATGTCCCATCTTTTACTAAATCCTTTTCTATTGCGATGTACCATTTTGCGTGTTTGCGAACAGTTTGAATTGAATACTGAAAAACGAAATGACTAGGACTGAAGGAGTTTTAATTTTATAGGTTTATTTATGAACTAACTCAGTGATTCTTAAACTTATAAAACAATGTTTGAAATAACACATTCCAATTTTAGGATGTAATGGTTTTAGGTGGCTGGCATCGTAATGGTTAAAGATTTGGCCGACTAGAACTTATTTAATTATTGTTTTAGTTTGTTTGCTGTTGATTCTAGTTTAGGGCAGGGGTGATTGGGACAGAGTGGGCTTACCTACCCATAATCGGTTAAGATCATAAATTGAACCTCAGGATGAAACACAATCAATAGCTGCCCAGCAGACTCTCAGGGCGGTTGTTCACTCATCCTCATCCATAATTAGATTCGTATACAATTCGTATCCGATTTGGCCTTCTTAGTAATTTTATGACAACTTGTGCACTCATCCACATACTTAGGTACTTTACTTTTCTGATACGCATCTAATATCGACGACGAGTCACTTTGAGAAACTCTGGGTTCGTTATTATTACCAAGAAAGTCAAACTAAATGCCATAATATTTTAGTACTGCAATATGTAAAATCTAAATGCCTAGTAAAGTTGATAACAGTTTGTTGATGTAAATCTGGGTTGACTACATACCTACCCATTCAAGGGTCTGCATAACTTTAATACAAGTTTCTATAATAAATATTGCATAATTTTCCATAACTTCCTGTGGGTGTCGTAAAAGGCGACTACGGGATAAATCCAGGGAATGGACAGCAGCGTTCCCTGTGAATGGAAAACTTCTACTGCACTCACCAACCCGCCTATCAAGCGTGGTGAGTATGGCATACACCCCCAATTTTAGGGAGGCCTATATCCAGCAGTGGACTGTTGTGGCTGATGATGATGATGAATAAATTAAATATTGCATAGAAAAGGTTAGGATTTTAATATTTTTTTATTCGATGAGTTTGCTCCTGGTTCTAAACTAGGTCAATGATGGAGCTGGGAGTGCTTACCACGGATTTAGGAATGTTGTTGGATCCACCCTAAAATTTATTTTCGTAAATGTCAATAGAATACCTATCCCTAATAATAGGTCGTCCTCTATTATCTAGACACGCGACAAAAATAATGGCAATAGGAAAGAATTGCTATAATTTATTTATGGCGTTCTGTCGTTACTGCTAAAGGAATCTAAATTTGGAAACCTTTTATTCCTTTAGCTGTAACATTGAACGCCATAAATATAATATTATAGCAATAATTCCACTGTACAGTTGGAAGAATGCAAATATTTTCTCTACTACGACTAGAAGTTGAAAACTTCTGTCCCATCCTGATGTCATATATTAAAAAAAATGTGTATTTAATCAATCGCAAAAAATATGAATAATATGGTGTAACCGAAGATTTTTTTCAGAGGGGTCAGTGATACCCTTTATAATATTTTTCTGGCCACGCCTTAGGGCCACGCACGATACTTTTTGCATTTTCAAGGTTTTTTTTTAGGTTTTACACGTTTTATATAACTCTTATATAATTCACCTTAAGTATTATTTTTTGTACCGCTGACTGTATCAGCCTAATAACTTGCTCGGTGGATTAGACTAGCGTATTTAACGTTGACAATGGATAGAATTTGATCACGTAAGGCTGCAAGTTCAAGGTCATGGAAAATGGAATTTTAATCAAGTTTGAAACTTTACCTGCGACATTGGTAACATTCTGTAATTTCACTGTGGCATGGTAAAATAAAATTTAATTTAAATTAACGATTAGAGGTACAGTTTTACTACAGGTTTTACTGAAGCTAGAGCTACCTACATTTGAAACGTAAAAATCTATTTATTTTGTATTTTCTATAAGATGGGTTTTCTGGTATGGTATGGGACATAACCCTTAACAGTCCCCTCTGGGCATACAAGATTGCCTGTGCATTTTTTTTGGCTAAATGATCCTATTTTATCAAGTTTTCCATCAGTAGACTTTATAATTATAGGCATCTGGGTGAGCTTGCACTATCGTCAACTCTACCGGGTGTAAGGGACAGCGTCCCGCAAACTGATAGGGGTTGCTCAGTCAACGATATTGAACAACTATCACCAGGTTTTTTTTTCAGGAAATGAAAAAAAAAATTTTTGCTTTTCCATACAAATTGTCTGATCGAGGTGGTTATTTTGTATGAAAAAGCATTTTTTTTTCATTTCCTGAAAAAAATGCCTGGTGGTAGTTGTTCAGTTTCGTTGACTGAGCAACCTCTACAAGTTTGCGGGACGCTGTCCCTTACACCCCGTATAGTGATCAGATCACCTCAGGTCTAAACTAAAGTCAAAAGCAAACTCATCACAAATATAAAATCAAAATCTTTAAACAAAGAACCGTTCCCTATACAAATTATGTGACTTATTAATGGTAAACTTTGTGACAGGATAATTCTAAATTATATCGGGCATTCATTCATAAATGTATTCATACGGAGGCGTGATGTATGGAGTAAACAATTTGCAACCCTTTGTGTGAGAGGGATGATTATAACTACCCGATGGGGAAGGGGTGATATGACGTCACACCTGCTAACAATGTAGGGTTTTTGTGAGACTTGTGCGGCTATTTGCGTTTTTTTAATGATGCAACGGTTGACTGGAGGTGCCGAGTTGACCGTGTGGTGTCGGGTTGTCCGTATAGTTACGAGTTGCCCGTGTGGATCCGATAGTGTAGGTACCATTACCTTCGCCTTAATATTCCAGCGTATGTCGACTATGTCGCCGCTGATTATTATATGAATAACAATTTCAGATCATTCATACTTATTAAAACGTGATTTTTAATAAGCCAGGGTTTAATTTTTGAACCTATCGTATTTCTTTACAGATACTTATGTGCTAACCTATTATTTTACATTTTATTAAATCATTGTGTAATTCCAAGGATAAATTGGTCACTGAATCGTTATTTCCTTAAATGGAATTGTGCATTTTAATATTAGTGACTAATTGTATAGTGTAATCGGTTAGTGTTTCCCGTATGATACCTATGCTTATGTTATAAGTTGGTATATTGCGGGTCTGGGTAATACCCTAGGTATTCGATATGTTCTGGAACCAACCTAAGTACGATCCAAAGAGAGAACATTGGTTGAAACTATGTTAACTAGTAAGACTAGGGCTCGTATTTATAAAGCGATCTCAAGATTGAGAGCAATATTAAGTATGGATTTGACAGGTCATTTTGTATGAAATTTCTGATACGAACTCTAACTCGCTGTCAGTCTCAAGTGCTGATCATAAATACGGGCCTAGAATTGTGGGAAATTAACTCTCACCCATTTCTGTTAACACATTTTAAATTTTACATCACCCTATATGAACTGATATGATTTTTTAAATTTAAACCTGATGTGTTTTCGCCACGTGATCGACACGCGGCCCGTCATCGGGTAATCAACTTTATGATTTAGTGGGAAATAATTCGCCACACTGTTGATGAGATGGAACAAATGTTGTTTTTTTATTGTATGTATGTACTGTGTGAATGTGTAATTGTTTTGTGAAAAGGGTGCGAATATTATTTCTGTCTACTGTTTCTTTTAATAATGGATTTCAGTCATTATTATAACAATAAGAGAGCTAATTATGGTTGTCCTAGATTAAGCCTAACCTAAAAATATTGATTCTAGTTCAATGATGTGTCTACGCCGCGTCACCTGGGCAACTGTGAGGTCCCACGTTGGTCGCCAACTAAAGCGCGTGACCTTCAGTACCGGCCGGATCCCAAGCCCATATGCGACATCAACGGGCACTTTCTCCCAGGGGCACCCAGAGGCACTTCGCGGTGCTTTGGACACTATACGGGGACTTGGGATCTGCCTAGGAAGATCACTAGGCAAGTTGGTAAGTGTGGTGACTATGAATAGGTCCTACGTTTGGTGCCAACTAGAGTGCGCGATCTTCAGTTCTTACCGGCCGGATCCCAAGCCCGTATGCGATATCAACGGGCAATTTCTTCCGGGAGCCACTTCGCGGTGCTTTGAGCACTATACGGGGACCTGGGAGCTGCCTAGGAAGATCACTAAGAAAGTTGGTAAGTAGGATTATGGAACACGAACAGAATAGGTCCCATGCTGGGCGCCAAATATCTATTTTCATATTCATCGCGGTGCTTCGGGCACTACACGAGGGCCTATGAGCTGTCTAGTATATGAAGGTATTCAGTTAAATATTAATCCAAAAAGCACTCATAAGTACTCAGAATAGAAGAATGAAGAGCATGCGAATTCCAGAATCAAACGTTTTTATTTAATGGTATTACCTAGTATTAAATAATTCGAACGTGGTTATGTCATGTTGTGGCTTTGGAAATTTCTCTTTATACTTAGTACCCAAGTTATTTTACGTCATAAACGTGCACGTAAGCGGTCGACCGCAAACCCACGCAACGAACCTACACCTAAGTATGTAGCTCAAAAACTCCAAAACTATTTATTGATTGTCCTTGACTACAGCTGAAGTAATAAACCAGACAATTTATTTGTCAACACACATGCAAAGAACGAACAGGAAGTGTACCAAATAATATCGTGTTACGGTGTAGTTTGTCTTGTCATTGAATATTTCGTTGGTCCCGCGACCGTACCGTGCCTTACCGAACGGGGTTAAGGGGATCTCCGGTGCACGCCAGCGCCCTCATCAATAAAAAAATCATTACTCACTGAAAACGCAAGTAATCGAAAATTCGGTAAACCAGATTGAAATAAAAGCAAAGAAGAAATTTTGAACATTATAAAGTTGCAATTCCTGGTAGTAACAAAACGGCCACTTTTAGCACTTTTGGTATCTGTAACTGCTGTAAACACTGAATCATGAATTTATAGTGCTTAAAACAAACTTCAGTACCTATTCTTTAATCTGGTTTACCGGATTTTCGATTCATTGCGTTTTCAGTGAGTAACGATTTTTTTACTGATAAGGGCGCTTGCGGCACCGGAGATCCCCTTAAAGGCAGAACGCTGACTACTTATCAATCTGTAGACGTACCTCTGCACGCAAGTCGCCAATTTTATACGATCAATAAAATAAATGAGTCGCATCATCGCATGCAATGTTTCGTTTTTTACAGCGGAGCAGTTGCAAAAGGAGCCGCCGCCGGGTAGATTTCTTGATTGGTTGAATCTGAGGGTGCAGAGGCCCCATGCCTTAGCGGATGCCATGAAAGCATCGCGCCTGCGCGCGGCTCAGCGCGGGCAGCCGCCCAAAAAAGAGGAGCCGGAGGAAGTCGACGAGCAGTCGTTCAAAGTAAGCAGATTCGCGCGCCCGCCATCTTGGTTCTTGGCATTTACGCGCGAAAAGTGTGATGCTATAATAGTTTGTTGGAGTTTGTTTTGGGATAGGTTAGGTACCCTCGCTTTGAAGAGTAGCTATCACGCATGAACGTCATGATTACCTAATACGCCGGTCTCTACAAAACTAGTTAGGTATGTTATGTAGGTATTGGCCTCAATTCACGCCGTCCAGTTACTAATTCTAATTCTTAGTAGCGCTGTCACTTTCTTATATTTGACATAAGAACAGGATAGCAAACAAATATGTGTGTTTGACATTTCTTATCTGACATAAGACTGCTTAAATTAAGTAAAATTAGTGAGCACACTTTATGGTGATTCCTTATTTAAAGCGCCGTACGTCAAATTAAGAATGTCAAAGTCACGTGTTTGTTTGCTATCCTGTTCTTATGTCAAATATAAGAAAGTGACAGCGCTACTAAGAATTAGAATTAGTAATAGTGCGTTTTGAATTAGCCCCATTGTGGGTAATGTAGACAGTTTAGTAGCTTTTCAGCACTTTTGTAATTATTTTGACAATATTTGCACATACAAGTCAGTCAGTCAGCCTTTATATTTTGATGTTGTTGATGTCACCAGCTTAATAAGCAAAATTTAATTAGTAATATAATGAAATTTGAAAAGGACTCGCTATTCAATTACATGCCGGTTACGTCTCAGTTTGGTACATGTTTTAGTTACTGTGTTATTGTCGCTGATGATTTGCCGAAAAAAAAAAAACGATTCGACAGATAACGCGTAAATTCTTTCAAACTGTAAGCAGCTGATTATCACGTCCTATTCAATTTTATTATTCACAAGATGATTTATGACAATTTTGAAATCGATTAGTCATTACAGGTCTCGGGTTTGACTGGTAAACGGCACGATTAATACCGGGTGTAAAAAAAATTGCTGACCAAACTATACAGTGCGTGCATACCCATAAAACTGAACAAGAAATATGAAAAAAAAACCGTTCCATACAAATCGTGTCAACGGCTATTGAGCCATTTTGTATATTTTTATTCATTTTGATCTATATTCCTTGAAAGTTGTTCAGTTTCATTTCATGGGTAGGTTCACATCCTAAAGTTTGGTTTTTAGGTACACCCTGCTTAAACGCTACTATAAATGACACCTGGCTAGATTGGGAATATCTTATCTCAAAGATTAACTTATCATTATCAGTCAAACTGAAGTCCCACCTGCACACATTTATTTAGATTAGACTACTATATCTAAGCATGATGTCACTAATAGAGTATAATTTGAACCTTTCTTTGATTTCAGCCTCGCCTATGTCCGTACCACATGCACCACCCACCAAAAAAGCACTAGAAACAAGCAAATTATATTTCTTCATAAGTTACTAAACATTGATGTAGAGTAGGTATAGTATGAGAAATTTTAGTAGGAATTTTCCCTATGTGAAGATATTGTTTCTATTTTTCATGTCTGTACATAAAAGGAGGTAGGTAATAAGGGTCAAGAGCAAACCGATACTAATCAGACTGAACATAAAACAGAAGATAATAAAGAAGTTGAGGAACAACCTATCAGACAGGAAGACTATGACCCTTTAGATTTGTTCAAACGAAAAGAGCCAGTTGATCACCAAGGAAACTCTCCTTATATTCCCGGATCTTTAACCGATCCTGATAAAAGACATGACAGTTATGACCTCTTAGTCAAAGATGCCGTAGAGAAAATCCACGGGCCGCAAGAAGACGAACAAGACAGATTCTGGAGAAAAGTTGCCGAAAACGCCAAAAAGGATGAAAAGGCCCGCGAGGAGATGAGATATGCGAAGAATAACCGACCGCTGAAGCTACCTCAAGTGAATGTAGCGCAAAACTTCCAGTTTGCTAAGAAAATGCATGTTGACAACTTGGAACATCAACCTCTTCCCGACACTTTAGGATATCGGAATCTCACTAAGCTTGCTGAACACAGGGATTCAGATATCGTTGTGAAACCCTACGCTATCAGTTGGAAAGGTTACGGCGCTTCTGGACCTACTTGTTGCACAAAACTGCGCGTCCACAGACCCAAAACTAGTGATCCAAATAAGCCTGAAGGTGAAAAAGAAGGGCTTCGACCCGCAACCTCTGCACCGGATTTAGGCGGTCAATACAAGAAGCCTCTATCGCTTATGGACTTGGCAATTTGCTGGGATTTCCGACCTCCAAATCACAACCAAGAACCAAAGCCTCCGAAGCACATAGACGGCTCAAACGGGTCAAAAGCTCCAGCCGTTTTTACAATGGTGCATACTCCGAAAGAGAAGGTAGAAGAATTTGTCCACAGTCATGCACAACCAATTTTTACTCAAAATTGTGTTGCAGACGACGTTGTCGGACACCATGCCGTTCCGTATTTTGAAAAAGATATGACCAAAGAGAAACGTAAGGATTCTTGCGACGTGCAGTATTGTCCGCAGCACAACTGTGGCAGCAAAAATGGGTCTAGTAGAAAAAGTTCAGCGCAGTCTCTTCCGAAACCTGAAAGTAAACAGTGCGACGGTATCCATGGATGTGGAACTCCAAGTGAGACAAGTCGGAAATCTAGTCGAGAAGAAAAGAGACCAGATAAGTTGGCGCCAGTCAAACAAGCGTGGAATGGTAATAACAACAATAAGAATTACGATATCAACCGGAATCGACATAGTTTGGAATCCTACGAAAAAACACCTTTAGCACAAGGTAAATTAAATCAAAGTTCTCCAAAGGAATCCCAAGGCTCCAGACGTTCTACTAAGGACACTGAGTCTACCAATAGCACTAAACATAAAACCTGTCTATCCTGCAACGGCACGAAAGTACAACCAGAGCAAAGACAGAAAGAAGAATACAAATCCGCCTTCAAAGCTGGTAACCCTAACTCAGTCCAAGCTTCGAGCTGTTCAACCGATTCTAAAGGCATGAAGATACCGAAAATGCGTCATCCATATACGAAGAAGAACTATTCTATTCCTACTTTGGCGCCACCTTTTAGCATCTGGCGTGACGCGAACGCTACCGGCTACCCCGAACATTGGAGGCTGGCTAGCGTATACCAACATGCTTATAAACCTCCTGAACAGCGAAGAAAACCTCTAATAGCTAGCGTGTATCAGTGAAACAAACTTGTATGATATTATTACATTTATTGGGTCCAATACTCACAACATAGTTACTAATTATTACTCATTCAATATTCCAAATAAACTTCATAAACACAATCGCGTTATCATTTTACCACCTGACACCTGCTTGATCTTATTATTGGTTAATCTTCAGGTTAATACTTATTTGAAGTCTTTGTCTTATCTTTTAACCTTCAAAGAAAGTATTATGTCTATTTTACTTTCACGTCTGATAACTTTACTCTCACTTCACTCATTTCAGCGGCGTGGATTCGTTACTTCGTAGAATGTACCTTTCGAAAAATGTCCCTTGGTCACAAAATGTCTCTTTCTCATACTTAATGCCCCTTTCGCATAATGCCTCTTTTTTATGATGATTTTTATAGAATAATCTGATGCTTATAGCACAGATTACTTATGAGCGCGTTGTGTGTGCGCCTTATAGTGTATTGTTTGAAAAGAAGACAACCCTTAGAGTTTAGTCAGATATGATATGACCTTCTAAGACGGCCTTTTAATAGGCATGCTTTTGTATCAATACCTTGGTGCTCGGTGCCTGCTAACTTGCTGCTTTCGTATCATAATCAATAAACCTCCCTTTTAATCAATACTTCACGGCAGAAACCTCTCGTACTCTAAGAAGAAGGTGCACTTCCTGATGGTCTCCCAGGCCTTGTTGCAGTAGTGGAACCAGCCGCGCTCTGAGAGGTTCGCTACGTTCGTGATCTGATGTCTGCTGACGCCAAGGATCATCCAGCGCAGGCGTTTGGCGAGATGCTCGAAGGATGGGTGACCGCGGTAGATTTCTCGGTTATCTGAAAAAAAAAATGCTATTTTATTCGCTCGATTTAAAAAAAAAAGTGCTCAGATTTTAGTTTATTAGGAGGCAGTAGTGAATTGTGATTGCTTGTATTGAACTCAACTTTAAACTTATTTGACTGGCCCGAATGTCTTGTCTGGGTTTTTTTCTAACCTGACCTTTAAAACAGAACTATAAAATACACCTTTTAAAACACGGATAAACTCACCATGATCGTGGTATATCTCCGGTAAGAGGAACAAGTTGATGGGCGCACCACACGCGTCGATACTGTAGCCCTTGCACACCGCGTCCACGTTCAAGCCGTTCTTGTTGGAGTCACTGTACATGTACATCCCAGAATTCAGCTGCAGGCTTGATTTCTGGAACGCCTTCCTGTGTAGTGGTAACAAAAAAATTATCAGTTGTATGCCAAAGATTCTGTACCACTGGGGTACCATAGGACAGCAACACACACACACACACACACACACACACACACACACACACACACACACACACACACACACACACACACACACACACACACACACACACACACACATGCCAAAGATTCCATGATGCAGAAAATGGCCGATTGTTTCTTCTTAAAAGTTGAGATGTAAATTCATATGGGGTGTAAGGGACAGCGTCCCGCAAACTTATAGGGGTTGCTCAGTCAACGAAACTGAACGTCACAGATATTGCTACAGCAAGACTTGTTTATTTTAGTTATTTTCATAGCATTATGTCCTATGGAATTTTGCTGTGGGGCCG
Organism: Scrobipalpa atriplicella; assembly: GCA_029255725.1. Classification (NCBI taxonomy): domain Eukaryota; kingdom Metazoa; phylum Arthropoda; class Insecta; order Lepidoptera; family Gelechiidae; genus Scrobipalpa; species Scrobipalpa atriplicella. Next base: position 52,125 of record JARACY010000938.1, read on the forward strand.
CGCTGCTGACATTGATTCAATTTTTGTTCTGCAAAAACGGGCTATTAGAGCAATATACAATCTCAAATGTCGTGATTCCCTAAGAGAATTGTTTAAAGAGATAAATATTTTAACTGTACCATGTCAATTTATATATGAAAATATTATGTATGTAAGGAAAAATATTCATAGTTTTACCAAAAACGGTGACAGGCATAATCGGAATCTTAAGAAGCAAAAATAAAATTGACCAACCTCATTTTAGGTTAGCTAAGGTCAAAAAATCATTTTTAGGTCAATGTATACAATACTATAACAAAATACCTGACCATATATTAAATTTGTCAGAAAGTCAATTTAAAAATACAATTAAAACACATTATGTCAGAAAGCCTATTACAAGCTAGATGACTATACTAATGACAAAGAGGTTTGGAGCTCGGATATTTCAGTAAAGCGCAAGAAATTGGCACACATTGCGGACACCAACCGAATTTTGATCAAAACGAAGAAGGCGAAAAGTAAAAGTAGGAGTAAGCGAAAACGAAAGGGGGGCCGCAAAGTGCGAGTTTCTCGTGCTTCATCATTGTGATATATTTTTATTTTATTTGCTTTTGTGACATTGATATAATTTTCTTTGTAATAGACTCATCTGTGACTTTCTAAAAGTGTTCGTAAGAATCTATTTGGAAATAAATGATTTGACTTTGACTTTGACTTTGACGATTACGATATACGATTCTTCAAAAATGTCCCCTACTAAATGTTTTTCGTGGACTTATACTTGCTAAAATGAGGGTTAAGTACTCGATTAGAGTCAGTTGAGTTACCCCACAGCAACATATCGTACGACATACTACATACATACATGACATGAGTGTGCAAAATAGGTCTGCTTGAGTACGGTTCCTTCCACTTTTTAGCGATTTCCTCACCTGTAAAGGTCCTGCATGACCTTGATAGATTCAGGTGTAAAATCCTCCAGCTGACACCTGTTATGTAGCAGCAGTAAATGAGGATGGCATTCTCCTGTGTTGGTGGACTCTGAGTTCTCCTGGCTGGCTGCAGAGCTGGACGCTGATAGAGATGGTTTGAGCATTTCTGCTGCTTGGATGTATCTGCAATAGCATGGAAATAAAAACAAAGGAATGAAATGATTGATTATTCTACCCTATTTAGTTTTTTAATATCTTGGTATTTTGAAGAATAAAGCGCAAGCGCGTGATTTTACGTTATTGATCGCGGTGCATTATCTTATGTCGCGAGCGTAGTGAGATCATTTTACTGATCGAGGTTATAAATTATTTGGCGAGCATAACGAGCGCGAAATATCATGTTATATTATACGACGCGTCTATCAGCTAAGAGGATGAACTACCTTATGAAATGATAGTCGGTGAACCAGTCCTGCGTGGCGATGAGTACATGACATATCGCCATGAGGAAGGATGCTATTTGCAAGCAGTCTACCGTGACGACGTTGCCGCTTCGGGCCGTGTGAGGGCTCGTATTGGACTCGTCGATCAGGGACACCGACCACAACGCTTGGCAGTCCAGGAGGATTACTCTGTCCTTGGTTATGTACATGTCTACACCTGGAACAAGATCTTTAAAATTCAATTTGCTGGCATTAAATCCGGGACAAAAATACTCATATAAATCCTATTCATAACAAAACTTTATTATCTAAACATCGCGAGCAAAGCGACTGAACGAACGAGGTATATGGCGACTACGGCGAGCGTAGCGAGCGCGTAATTTCATTGATCTAGGTATACTTAGTATTATTATCCCATTTTGCGATACTAACGTATCACGTTGAAGTTATATGTAGTAAAGTAACTTATATAGCGAGCGTAGCGAGCGAGATTTCGTTATTGATCGAGCTATTTTAGTAAAATCAAATTGCAATTTATTTTCATGGTTTTGATTATTTTTTTTCTTAATTTTAACTTTCTTCAGTACGCTATGCTAATTGAGTTTTTTTATGTTTTAGTAAACGAATATTTTTTTTAAAATAAATACACATTCGTAAGTAAATAATTTCATACCTATATAAAAAAAAACAAGAACTCACTAAGGTGACTCAAAATGCATAAAGGAAATGGTAGAACATCATCATTAACTTTATTTATGAATTGGCGTAATTATTTTACTTTTGATTTATAAAAAAACAAACTTACATTTTATTGTTGAAATACTTATAACCAATCATCATTTACTTATTCATTAAATATGAATTGTTATAATTAAAATCAAAACATTATTAAATATAAATATAACTTAACATAAGTAAACATGTATTTGTACATTGACTTTTTGTTGTGTTGCATGTTTGAAAATACATAACATAATGAAAGTTAAAATTTTGCTGGTCATATTTACAATCGGCTATACCTGCGTAAGTTTATTTTTTTATATGTTTCTTGTGGCTTGAAGTCCAATGAATACAAACAAACCAAATAAATATAAAAATTGCACGTTATAACTTAATTCCGAATCGATACTAAAAGAAACATTTTTGAAAAAGCTATGAATTAATTTTTACTACTGCCTCATCTTTATTTTACAACTGCCTCCGTGGTCTAGTGGTCTGAGCCATGGGCTCACGATCCGGAGGTCTTGGGTTCGATTCCCAGTAGGGGGGGGGGGGGGGGGGGGGGGACAAAGTTGATATTTGTCTATTTATCACTTTGTGAGATTTTCCCCAGTTTGGTTAGGACAATGCAGGCTGAATCCACCTGATTGTCTGGAAGAAAACGGATTCCGTGCTTCGGAGGGCACGTTAAGCCGTCGGTCCCGGTCACTGTTTCTAATAGTGGTCGTTAATACTGGTCGATGTTGCTTCACGTCCTCTGGACCTCGCAGCAAATAATGCCGAACGATAAATAAATAAAATCTTTGTATTTCAGTAAATAATTTCTGGCAAAATCGTCGATGTAAGTTACATCGAACATCGTTTATACATAGGGACTATAATATTTTGTAATTTCAGTGTTTCTACATAATCCCCGAACGATCAAAAGTGTGGTACTATAACGAGAAATACATCAAGTGGCTAACTTCGTCCGTTAAACGATATTCACGAAGAAGTCCGTATTATTTTAATGTTGAATTAGAGACCTTAGTTCCCATGGCAAATGATATCACAGTAAGTACACGCTGGACAAGAGGCGATTAAAAACATAGAATGTTCCAGCTGCTTCTCTAGCATCATCATCATCATCCTTGCCTTTTCCTCGCGTATTTCACGAGGTCGGCTAATGAATGATTAGGCGAGGATATCTACTGGTATTTACACAGAGCGACTGCCATCTGACCTTCGCCACCCAGAAAGGAAACCAGACCCAATCCTAGATTAGGCTTTTGCCAGGTTATTGGTCAACCCAGCTGTCAAAATTTTCAAGCCTTCAACTACCTTCAAAGGATTAAGACGGGCGGGAAGGCCGTCTGCTCTAAGGATTTAGATGACTTAGTCGGGACCCGATCACTTCACGACTTAAATATCAATAGATTCTTGAACTGACGGGATTGTAATAAGTCCGTCTATACTATACTGCCGTCCCTTTCTGTTCGCTCAAGACGGAAAGGTTTTATTTTAGTTAAATATTTTTTACGCCGCATCAATACTAGTTTGAAATAAACGTTAAATTCATTATTTTTGTGTATTTTTTTTTTCAGATACACTTCCGCTTTTACGAGTTTTTACACAATGAGTACAGGCTATCGTTTGTAGAACATCGCGGCAAACTTTGTGATCTTATACAGATAGACCCTTACTTCATGTCATCGTTTAAATTTTTCAAAAATATGACCCCGCTCGCGCTCCTAACTTGTCCAATTAAGCCAGTAAGTACAGTCTCATGCCAATAAGTAAGATCTGACATAAAGTAAGTAAGGTCTCACGCAAGTAAGGTCTCATGCAAGTAAGGTCTCACACAAGTCAGTAAAGTTGCACGCACTTAGGTCTCACGCAAGTATGTAATGTCTCATGCAAGTAAGTAAGGTCACACGCAAGTAAGTAAGGTCTCACACAAGTCAGTATGGTCTCATGCAAGTAAGGTTTCTCGCAAGTAAGTAAGGTCTCACACAAGTAAGTAAGGTCTCACGCAATTAAGTAAGGTATCACGCAAGTAAGTGAGAAAGAAATTATTCAGGTAAATATTTATTTTTGTTTTATGTTTTAGGGTGTACTTCGTTTTGTGAACCTAACTTTTGACACGTCAAGCTACACTTCGGGATTCAGGTTTCCCTTCGAAAAAGGCCGTGTGGACTCTGATTGGTACCACACCGTTACGAAAGAGAAGATTGCTAAAAATAGCCTGTACGCCACTTTTAAGGATGATAAACCGACAAAACAAGGATAGAAGTGAATTGAAGAGTACTAAGGTATAACAAAAAATCTTTCTGTCTAAAGTTTAACTGTTTGGTCACCAAAATGCTTTTTAATATCTTAAAATATAAAGGTTGGCGTAAATCATGATTTTTATTTTCCATTTTTAAAGTAAAAATCTTGTTTATTTTTGAAAAATCATAACTTATTCGATTTTTATTGTGTTCTTCCATGATTTTTCTTCATTTTTTACATATTTTTGGGAACTGCATAATCTGAGTGTATTTAATGTACCTAGTTCGATGAGCTCAGTAGCGCGCCAACAAGTAATATATTGTGTCTCAAATACAAACCTTTCATGAATATACTAGGATTCGGTCCATAAGGTCTCGAATGCCGAAATTGACAAAAGTAGCCACGTGTAAATTGTGACTTGTTCGATGACAAAATAAAGAAATACCTGATTCCTAAGGGCCAAAATTACTTGTGGGGGCGCCACTGAGCTCATCGAATCACCTTAAAGCCAGCATTTTCCCTATATCTGTTCTATCAGACCACTAAATCTATTCTAGATGGAAAAATACCTGAACTTACCTTTTGTACAGTGCACTCCTCTTTCAATCTGCTCAATGTCTTGAACTTTGAATTTGAAAATGCTGTCTCTTGCTTTTTCTTCTTGCGGTCTGATGAAGTCTAGGTTTTCCATCTGGTTATCTATGCCCCCTATAAAAATAAAAATAAAATACTCTAGGACCTAGGTAAACTCCAACCAATACACATAAAATAAAAATACAGTTGAGAATTACATTGCATTCAATTTACTATATACCGGGTGTAAGGGACAGCGTCCCGCAAACTGATAGGGGTTGCTCAGTCAATGATACTGAACACATATATATCACCAGGATTTATTTTCAGGAAATGAAAAAAAAATTTGCTTTTCCATACAAATTGTCTGATCGATGTGGTGGTGTGGTGATGATTTTGTATGAAAAAACAATTATTTTTTTTATTTCCTGAAAAAAATTCCTGGTGGTAGTTGTTCAGTATCGTTGACAGAGCAACCCCTGTAAGTTTGCGGGACGCTGTCCCTTACACCCCGTATATTATGTAAAAAAAATTGCTGACTAAACTTTAGAGTATGATTCTACCTATAAAACTTAACAGATTTGGAACATAGATCAAAATGGCTTGGCACCTTTTGTAAGGGATGGCCAAATTGTCTTTTGTATTTCAACCTATGTTCTAAGGAGAAAGTTGTTCAGTTTCATGGGTAGATTTATGCCCTATTTGTTTTTTTTTACATATTGATATTATATGTAGGCTAGATAAGATAAGATAAGCTTGATATTATTAATTTCACTATCTATCTATACCTATATCATTGGCATCATATGGCTGCTCTGGCATCTCATGTGACTGAAGGATTTGGGAGCAGAGGTCTGGTATGTGATTATTTTGTGCTATAAGGTTGAGTATTGTTGATTTTCCTACCCCTTGTGTTCCTGGAAATAAATACATATAGGTGTATAGTATAGTTGTAATTATTTTCTTTTAAATGAAGCAGGTGTCATTTAGTTAATTAAGTTCATTTAGTTCCCTCATTACATAAGACAAAAAATATATTTAGTTACTTCCACACAAATCATACTGGCCGATCACAAGGCTGAGACGACACAAATCATACATACAAACATACATATATAATCACGCCTTTATCCCTAATGGGGTAGGCAGAGCTTAAAAGACCTAAACAATGGTTGTTCACACGTCTGACAAGTTTTGAGGGTTATTCCAGATAGATCTGTATATTGCTATTAGTGACAGGTTGTCTCCGCCCATCACCTCCGAAACCCTCATTTTGTGTAGAATAGCTAAATGATTTATTTCTTGGTTAAGATTAAGTATTTTATTAAAATATTTAATTACAAGACCTACAAATGGATAAATAAAGAATATTATTAAAGTTAATGCATACCTACAACCCCAACAACTAAATAATTTGTGCTGGCGTCCTGAAGGAATTCCAGTGCTGTGTTATTGAACTCTAAGTTCTCATTCAGCAGCTTTACTGGCTCCGTCATCTGCTTCATTGGAGGGACTGGTTTTTGCTCTGAAATACAAAAACAAATAAGAAATCAGCAATTTGCTTGAATAAATAAATATGTATATTTAATTTTTTATTGTTTAATTTAAAAGTAACATGAAAATTATAACACACAAGGAGTGACAACACAACATGTACCTGCCTAGGTACAGCTTGTTTCTACAAAGCAATTTCTTCCACCTGAGCAAAAAAGATGATACTTTTATAAGAGATGCTAACTAGTTATATTCTACGTAAAGTAAAGAAGAGAGAGAAGTATGTTTCGATGTTTTAATGGTTAACCACATTGCCACTGCAAACCATAAAAACGAATGGAAAAGAAGAGAATTTCATCAGCTAATGCTACAAAAATACCTGTCTTCTTCTCTTTATTCTCATTTTGCGCAATTTTACTAATTTGTGGTCCATCGCCATCAGAAGGAGTCTTAGGAGTAGGCTCATTTGGGCGTTCTTCTTTGGGGGCACTTTGTTCTCTAGTTTTCAATATAAATGTAGGTTGGATCTCTTGTTTCTCTTTGGTTGATTCTTTAGGAGCTTCTCGATCTGATTTTAAAATGACTGGCCGCCTAGGAGTCGTTATCTCCTGAAAAATTGGAAGAGATCATAATGTGGAATCCTAGATTTTAGCAAATGAATAGGTAAGTAACGTATTTCGTATAATTTTTGTACATGTTGTGGTTACCTTAGACCCAAAAACCTTCTTTTTCTTGTCTGCCATGCTAAAATATGGCAAAAACTCTTCAAATTTCCTTTTTATAAAGTTTAGTTTGTTTACTTTTTAGGTTATTTTTTGATTTTGACGTTTCTGGATAATTTTTTTTGGGCTTGGCAAGGCAAAGGACAGATAGATTAGATCATCAACAATACAATAGACTTAATCAATGTAGAATAGAATGAATTAGAAGAAAAACGAAAAAGTAACACTAGAAATTACACAAACCAGCAATGCAAGGAAGGAAGCGTGAAGGAAGAAAGAGCAGCAATCAATATAAATACTTAGGTATAGTCGATTCGATAATGCCACAGGAGTGCGTTCACGCATGCACCTAGGGGAAACCGTTAGAGCGACTTTTAATCTGACAGCTCGCGTAAACCCCCGTTCATGCACGCACTTGCACCTGTCAGGATGAAATTTCCCCTGACAGGCGCTTCAAAACGGGGCTTTATCAACTGTCAAAGTGAAAAGTTCCCCTAACCTTGCGCTAACCGTGCGCCCGTGAACGTACCCCTGGAGTGCGTTCACGCATGCACCTAGGGGAAACCGTTAGAGCGACTTTTAATCTGACAGCTCGCGTAAACCCCCGTTCATGCACGCACTTGCACCTGTCAGGATGAAATTTCCCCTGACAGGCGCTCCAAAACGGGGCTTTATCAACTGTCAAAGTGAAAAGTTCCCCTAACCTTGCGCTAACCGTGCGCCCGTGAACGTACCCCTGCATCACTATCTTTTTGACAAGAATGATGAAATGACATGACACTTAGACATGACATGACAGCTGTCTTGTCTTGTCCGTGTAGGATCCCGTAAACTTGTGATATTTCGACTAGATTTCGACACTATTTTATCGAAAATGGACGCGTTAAATTACCTTCTGTGTTTTGTAATATTCTGCTTAGGTGTTCTATCAACACCTTTGTACGCTGACGACACGTGTGTGCAGAAAACCGCCTGCAGTTGTGAGTTTTCCAATGGCACCGGTATCGACATATCCGAATCAGCTAAATCATCCTTTCTTACGACGCAAATATATGAAATGCTGGATGGTGGGAAGCAGTACAAGCTTTCTACGTTTTACTACCATCCTTGTTTTGACGTTCAGCCAGCTATAAATGCGACGAAACCTGGAGATACCTGTGGCGTGCCTTTGACTGTAAGTGCCTTAATTACTTTGTTATTTGTCTTTAGTTCTTGAGTAATTTGATACATTTTCATATAGTAAACCGCAGGACAGTTGAAAAAGTACCTTTCTTATCAACCTACGATCGCCTTTGGCTTGTAGTATAATACTAAAGACTGTTTGAGTATTCCATTGCTTTATGCGCCTTATATTTGATTCTATGGCAGAATGGAATATTATACATAAAAAAAAGTAGCGTACATCTCTCTCTAGCCCTTAAATTATCATTATTGTGCAGGACAATATAAACTGTGCGTTTAAAGAAACGATCTGAAAATGGTGTCGGCTCGCTTCGTGTTTGGTCCGCCTCGCATGCATTCTCGCTCTACCTAATAGAGAGTGAGCGAGAACGCATGCGAGCGTCGGCCATTTATAGATCGTTTCTTTATGTGCACAGGTTATACAATACCACATCAATTCGCTGCTTAATTTCTTTATGAAAGAGACAGGGACCGTTGCGGCGAGCTCATAGACCCTTAAAATAAATAAAATATATAAAGTTTGCTTACTGATTGAAAAATTTAACTATCCTATCATCTCCATTTCACAGATGTGCCGCCACACCAATTTGATGGACTTGATAAACGCAACTTCAATGCATTACAACTACACTGAAGGAGCGTACGAGTTTATGGGTACTTCCAACTTAACCTCCTTCAGTGCTGATGGGAGAGCTATTACATACTTCGTTGGCCCTTCGTAAGTATGACTTTATTTATATTTTGAATTTGTTCTTTATCATATTTTTAGGGTTATCCTGTTACAACAGGGCAACGGGCAGCTATCAGCTGACTACTGACAAAGCCCAATCATTCGGCCCCAGAAAGAGAGTTCGTCTGGATGAGGTCTTATAAAGGCTTAGCTACAATAGATCTTTACAGGTTGCAGTGGCTGTTGGGCTGGATGATCCAACCCCTTCATACCAAATCATAATCATAACAGCTGGTATGTTGTTTTTTTTATGGTCAAATTGCAGAATGGACTGTGTTCTGTGCTGGTATGAAACTGTACTGCTGGAAAATAGGGAATTCCTTTTTTTTATGTTATACAGTGGCTACTAAGCATATCGCCCACCTGATGGTAAGCAGCACCATAGCCTATAACACCTACTACTATTCCACTAGATCCTAGTGAAATAGCACAGTGCGTTGCACACTGTGAGACCTATGGTGGAATGTCTCTTGTGCCTGTAATTGCAATGGCTCTTTTGCCTTCAGACCGAAACACAAAAGTGCGAACGTGTCTGCTTTTCGGCAGCACTAAGCAAGAGGGTAGTACTCCCCCTGACGGGCTTTGCACAAAACCCTACCACCTCCAAATCCTGAAATTGCTTCTATCTGCAAGGGTTGGCAAGATTTGTTTTCAACACTGTTAGAACCTATATTGCTCTAATAAACAAAATGCAATGACTACAGAATAGCTACACTGTTCAGGTATGGTATCTTTGGCTTGATACTTATATGAACAGTCCATCTCATTTAGGAATGGTTATACAAATACTATTATCAGTAAGCCTCAGGCTAAACTAGATAAGCTGAGAAATTCTCTGCACCCAGTCTGTATGCTTCACTGTTAACTGCATTGCAAACAGGAATGCAATGTAACATGACTAATTTCACTATGTTATTATTAATACCAAGTCCCTCCCCATGTTTGTCTGTCTGTCTGAACCTGATTACTTACTTATCTTACTACTGGAAATATCAATGAGGATGATTTAAGGTGTATAATTCTTTAAGGATTTGTGTAAAATGGAGTGCAAATTATGTATTATAATACGCTATTTGACTCCTAGTCAAATCAGCAACTTTTTATGAAATGTCAAAAACCTTTTTTGTATGAAAATACTGGCTTGTGACGTCACTTGCTTGTAAATATTGACTACTCAAATCAATAGCTTCTATATTTTTAACTCGATTATTAAATCTAAATGTGTTTTTTTTTTCAAATGATGAATGAGACCTACAGTTATTTTAGCCATCAGTTTTAAGTATAAACGTTTTGATTTTTTTTAGCCACCCAGTCAACATCCCTTCCCATCTGAGTACTTTACTGGAATGCGCTCATGAAATGGCTGGATAGACTTAAATGATATTTTGATATCCAGCTTATCCAATAGACATACCTCGAGTCCGACAACTAGATTATTTATAAAATGAATTGTCTCGGTCTAGTCTAGAGCCTATGGGTGACTATGGGTGACCACAGGCTGAAGAAGAAGAAGAAGAAGAAGAAGAAGAAGTCTAGAGCCTAGATGGAGTAAAATAAAATCATTTGAACTTTAATAAATCGCATCGAATAATACGATATAATAGCGACCAATAATGATTTATCTTTTCTATTACTTTCGTATGTTTAAAGTAACGTCTCTGACCTTAGACTCGCGATCTAATGGTTTGATTTCTATGGAGTACTTATTAAGTTACATAAACTATGCCAAATGCCTATTACATGCATGATAAAAAACTGAGAAACCAGGGTTCATCGGGTCGTTTGACGATCTGAAACCCACGTGGCAACAAGACTTCAATCAAATTTGGTCACCAAATGCTTCTAACTATATTTTTATAGGAAAGATGCCTAATCGGAACTCGATTTTATTTTACCGATGTTAGATAGGTAATTTATTCAAACGCGAGGTTTATTAAAAAAAAAACTGGTCGTTAAACTAGATGCCTACTTAAAAATGTTGTTTTGTTACCAAAAACACAAAACCGGTTTCTTGACTGAGCTAGCCTGTTGCTATTATATGGCTATCAGTATCAGCTCATTTAAAATTTGAATTGAATTTACTTTACATACATTCAGTCAGATACATATCGCCGATATACTAACATTACTCATATGCAAACCACCTTACAGGATAGACAGAGCAACAAAATCTTAATAAAACCCGTTACTGTCATGTCTGACAAATTTTGAAAGGCATTTGTGATCTTCCATGCAGGACTAGGAGCGATAGAAAAACATAGAATGTGCCAGCTGTATCTCCTCCCGGGAATGCTGGCAAAACCAGCTAAGGGATTCGGGGGTTTTATTAGTATATTGTAATTTGGCCTGACAACCTGTACTTCAGCAATATACAGATCAATCTGAAATAACCCTCAAAACTTGTCAGACGTGGCGAAACGGCCTTTTTTTAGGTCGGTGACGCTCTGCCTACCCCATTAGGGATAAAGGCGTGATAAATGTAGGTATACGTATATGACGTATGAACCCTGTCGACAATTTTTTTAACCGCCTAATAGGTCTCTGACATAGTATGTTTAACGTCTATAATCACGCTTTGAACTTCAACAAATTACGTTCAGTTTCACATAGATTCAATTCCTGATGTAAGGGACAGCGAACCAGAAACTGATGGGCTTGCTCAGTCAACAAAACTGAACAACTTTTTCCAGACAAAAAATAGGTTTTTTTCCGGAAAAAAGGCTTTTTAGGGAAAGTAAAAAAAACAATTTCGTTGACTGAGCAACCCCTATCAATGTCCGGTACGCTGCTGTCCCTTACACTCCGTATATTTTTTTCAGGCACTCGACAGTGATGCTGGTATGTGCTGAAACAGAAGATAGGCTGCATGTGCAGTCGATGGCGGAACCCAATGCTCTAGTAAGTAGCTACTTAAATATAAATACTCTTTATTTTCCATTATGTCAGCACTAATGCTTAACCTATTAATTTCCAGGTGTTCGCATTCTACTCGCGAAACGCGTGCCCGAGACAGCTGGAAGCAGCCGGTCGTTCCACCGGCTCCACATTACTGATCGTGTTCTTCTCGTGTGTGATATTCTACCTGGTGCTGGGAGTTTGCACCAAGAAGTTCCTGATGGGAGCGACTGGTATAGAAGTCGTACCCAATTTGGCGTTCTGGTCGGACCTGCCTAATCTTGTCAAGGTTGGTTTGGTTGCCATGGAACTAAAATTTACTTTAAATCTTTTTGATCCCAGATAACTTCACTTAAGTATATGCTGGACTGGGAGTGATAGAAAAACATAGAATGTGCCAGCTGCATCTCCTCCCGGGCATGCTGTAAAAAATAGCTAAGGGATTCGAGGGTTTCAGTATTGTAATTTAGGCGATGGGCTGACAACCTGTCACTATAGCAATATACAGACAGATCTTGTCAGACGTGGCGGAACGTCTTTTGTTTAGGTCGTTTACGCTCTGCCTACCCCATTAGGGATAAAGGCGTGATTATATGTATGTATGTATGTATGTAAGTATTACGCTAGCTGCAATCACTGGAAATTGGTTAGGAGTTTGGAAGTTTGGAAATTTTTGTGTAATCCCAAATAGTACATTGTGTATGAGGCATGGAAAACAATGACGTAAAAAAGACGGAAGTAATGAAATTTCATACTACCATTATTTCCGTATTTTTTTTTATTTCCGTTTTTGAATATCCGTCAATATGGCACTTCGCGTATTGTTTTTTCGTACGGAATGTGACTATTTCCGTGCATGTTTGAGGAAAAATCATAAGATGTTTGTTAAACTTGATAGGCCGCTGTCCACCTACACATCTTAAGAAAAGCGAACGATTTCCGGAACGTTATAACCTGGGCCTTTTCAAGGCAAGAGTGAATAGACATTTACTAGGCAAACATGCTCCATTGCCGTCTGCATCGTCACTTTCCATCATGTGAGATGGTGGACGAATGGTTTGCCTAATGTTAAATAATATTACAAATGTTAAATCAAAAAGTTCATCAAACCAAGCTAATCCGCCGTAGCTTAGTTGGTTAAGAGCGTTGGGCCGGTTTTCCAAAGACGCGGGTTCAAATCCTGTCGGCGGATGAAATTTTTGATTTGTTATTTCTAATATAATTTATATTGAATATTTAACACGGCTTACTTGTTTGTTGTGAGACAAGGCTTGTGCCTCGACGTTTCGACCATATACGATGGTCTTCATCAGGAGCTCATCAAACAAGTAAGCCGTGTCAAATATTCAAATTGGCTACTTTCCAACTAGTCAAATCAGCAACTTTTTATGAAAATGTCAAAAACGCTTTTTTGTATGAAAATAGTAAATTATGACGTCACATTTTAGTAAATATTGACTAATCAAATCAATAACTTATATACTTTTAATTCGATTATTAAAATCTAAATGTGCATTTTTTTTAAATGATGAATGAAACCCACAATATTTTTAGCCATTAGTTTTAAGTATAAACGTTATGAATTTTTTAAGCTACCCAGTCAAGTACCCAAATATAGCACTGTGAGTGAAAAAAATCTATAAAAATTGCCTAATGTTTATAAAAAAAAACTTATGTATACTTCTCTGTTTTCAGGACGGCTGGGCATTCTCCCTAAACGGCTTCAAGCTCCCCGCGCGGGGTGCCGGCCCCGTCTCCTCCCCGGACCCCAACAGCTACGACAGCATATAACAGCGGGACCTCTCAGGACACGAGCTGTCAGAAGGACACCTGGTATTGATCGAGTGAGCATCTTTACTGTTGTTGAAATTGTTGTTAGAGTGTGTAAGTGCAGTGCAGATTTTTTTTTATTGTTGTTATCCGAATATCATCCTACCTTTTTGAAAATAACCATTTGTTCAAAAATTCTACCTCTCATTCACTGTCATTGGCCTCGATTCACGCCGTCCAGTTACTAATTCTAATTCTTAGTAGCGCTGTCACTTTCTTATATTTGACATAAGAACAGGATAGCAAATAAACACATGACTTTGACATTCTTAATCTGACATTAAATTGCTTAAATTTGACATTAGACTGCTTATTTAACGTAAAATAAGGAACATGCTCTATGCTCGGTTCTTATTTAAAACAGCTTATGTCGAATTAGGAATGTCAAACACATGTTTTTATTTGCTATCCTGTTCTTATGTCAAAGTAAAGAAAGTGACAGCGCTATCTTAAAAAAATAGTTAAGAATGTGGCGGCCAGAATCGAGGGCATTGTGTCATTCTATTAGGTCTTTCAACCTACAGTCTGCTCTCGTATTCATATAGTGGGTTTGATAAGCAAAGTCAATGCATGGAGTCAAAGTCCTCTGACATGGTTTGTGTAACGACCTCTATCAAAGACAGCGACCGGGACCGGGGAGTTTTTTGCACGATACTTGTGAGTTCCTGCAGAGGGCGGTGAAACAGGCTAAAAAAACGTTTCTTTGCACGGAAAAGTCTATTGACTATTTATATCGTTTCTAATTTTGTCAAATCAATCTTTTTACATATCCGTAAGCTGTATTTTACTTATCTGTAGTTAATTTTTCAATAAAGCAGCACTAAGAATAGCCTTCTAAACTAAATTTTACACTAAAACTTATTTGTCACATTGCATTGAAACAAAAAGTCAAAACAACGTTATAAATACGACCTGTTAAAATGTTAGCCGCGTACAGCGCCATCTATTGCGGAACTGTAAATTTTCTCCGGAACGAGCAAAATAAAAACTCCCATTCACAAATTTTTAAGAGGTGAACTTTTGGTGATCTTACGTCTTATAGTCTGTGCGAACAGAGAACAGGCATGGAATTTGAGGGCACACATTTGTATTAATTAACCCACGGCTGGTTGCGTGGGGTTTATGCCTAGGTATTTGACCTAAAACCTTCAAAATTTAATGTAGAAGGTTAACATTGAAGACCTGGGCATAAACCTTACACGAACAAGCGACGGTTAATTAAATACAAATGCGCCCCCTCAAATTCTATGTAATATTTAATTGGTCAATGATCGAACTTTTGCCAGACTTTCTGCGGTGATATTTTTATTTCTACCGCCACTGTTGTATTACTGATTATTGCATGCATATTATGTGATAATGATATTATTATTACATAATAGAATTTTGAAATTAAATCGTACCGGGTCTTCAGAAACTAGGGTAAATGTTTCTATTTTATTCTTTAGCTAAAATTATTATTTTTATACAAACATTTGTATCCACTTTTAGATTTCAGAAAATTTTAATATCTCTTGTAATATTCGTGTATAATAAATATAATGATATTTTTTGGATATTAGCTTGATAATGGCCTCTATTCACGCCGTCCAGTTACTAATTCTAATTCTTAGTAGCGCTGTCACTTTCTAATATTTGACATAAAAACAGGATAGCAAATAAACACATGACTTTGACATTCCTAATCTGACATTAAATTGCTTAAATTTAACATTTGATTGCTTATTTAACGTAAAATAAGGAGCTTGCTCTATACTCGGTTCTTATTTAAAGCAGCTTATGTCAAATTAGGAACGTCAAACACATGTGTTTATTTGCTATCCTATTCTTATGTCAAAGTAAAGAAAGTGACAGCGCTATCTTAAAATTAGTTAAGAATGTGGCGGCCGGAATCGAGGGCATTAGCATAAAGTTTTTAAGTCTATAAACTTACGTATCTTGCCTCATATACCTAAAAGTTATTAAGTATGTTTGTTTATTGTGACTGAATCAGTATATTATCTTAGATAGGACTTTCTGATAAAAAAATCTTACAATATTCAACTTTGTACAAACTTTTTATAAACTTCGTGTCAAACTAGATTGTCTTTCAAATGCATCTTTTTCCATAATTAAAATCTTAATGTATATCAAATTTCATTCAAATTTCATATTATTATTACATTGTAACCTAACTAATAAAAATTCTGATATTATAATTTTATGTATCTTTTTTAATGTGCAATATTTTGAGGCATATTAATTTTAGGAGACCATAATATAATCTATAAACTTAAAATAGCTTACTTTTTATATTTTATAATGTGTGCCAATTTATAGATAAATATTTATCAGCATGTATTTATTAGGACTTGCTGTATATCGAGCTTTGTCAACACAAATTTATCAGCAGCGTTTAATATTTATCTCAAACTATAATAATTAGAATTACATAGGAACATATGTTCATTTAAACATGTTTAACGAAACTCAAAAATGTAGGGTAATTTTTGCACATTAAGTGCACCACTACCAATACCAACCCGCGTATCAATGCACATGCACATGCGATGTAATGCACTTTACCATTTTTTTAAAATACGAGTGAGTAGATAATATATCTATATATACATCTTGCAAAAGAATAACTTAAGAAATTCCTGATTCCATTTAAATAAAATTAAAAGACATTTTAAATAGAGACTATTGGATCAATATCTAAATTTATTCTGTAGAATTTACGTATTTTATAAGCAAAAAGTATTTTGTTGTTTTTAGAAAGTGCGGTAAAGTTTTTAGCTGACTTAGAAAGGGCCTAATAAATCTTACAGATTATTTTGCAAATACAAAAATAAACTGAATAAATGCCTACCAGCTGGTAAATAAATTGTGTTATTATGTTATGATACGCTATTAAAAATGTAATAAATAATATTTCACAAAATAATAATGTTCACGGAATATTCACAGCTTTCTTTTGCACAGAATAAAAGCATAATCGAATAAAAAAAAAATCTGTAAAGAATCTCTTGGACTAAAAAATCAGAATAGCAACAAAACATGCAAGAGATGTTTGTATGTTTTTTTTAATGTAAGTGTTTTTTAAGTCACTAGTCCGTTGCACAGTAGCACGTCCATTTTGTTACATATTTTTTTTATTCTATGGTTGTTGTTTAAATTATAAGCCATGATATTACTACTGAATTTGCCATTTGCATGTTTTTTTATGTAAAAAAAATTGTATGTTTTCATAAGGAATCAAATAACTAGAATTTTAGTACTCTTTTGCACCTCATGCATATCTATCTACTAAAAAAAATTCAAAATTCAGTACGATAAAAATCTAGGTTCTCGTCAGTTAATCTATACCTAGATGTTGATCATATTATGTTGGCAAAATTTAAATCGTGTCTGTAGATATTATTTTGGTATTCTAAAGGTACATAATACTAATACTAATGTATTTTTTTTTGTAATAGGTATTTCATAAAAATGTAATTTTGAATTATAAAACTTGAACACGACTCAATATTTTTAGATATAGTATTTTAGGTATATTTTCTAAGGTATTGAATAAATACAATTTTAGCTCAAGATTTGTTTTATTAGAAATACCATTATTGTTTTAGATTGTATGTGGAGCACAGTAATATTATATTAAAATCACATTTACACGGAATATTATATTCCTCTATGGTTACACTATCAAATTCAACCCAACCTGAAAGAATAAGAAATTCAACTTCAGTAAATTTATAATGAATAAGTATAACTTCAAAAATTATAAACAAAACTTAATTCTGAGTTATTTAAAAGAACGGATATTTTACTCTAAATTATGGAGTGAGATCACCATTTTTGGAAAATATTTTAACTAATAAAACCATACCTGTCATTTTCCGTCTTGAGCGAACAGAAAGCTTCTACGTGAGCTCATAGAATTTGATCACCACTGGCTTAGACAAGAGTCAAATGCTTGTCAAGGCCGCAATAAAAAAATAAGTCAAATCAACCTCAAGTTTACCTTGGGAGCATTTTCAGTCAGGCATTTTGTGAGTAAGGCTCCCCTGTCGCAGCCTTTCTCTCCATCCGACACAGCCTCATCGTTCACTAGAAGATAGATTTAGGCTGTTAACAAGGACACACAAACTACCATGCAAAGGTATATAAAAAATCCAGATTTTAGGCCCATATTTATAATCAGCTCTCAAGAGTGACAGCGAGTTTGAGTTCGTATCAGAAATGTCATTCCAGTACAAAATTACCTGTCAATTTTAAGATCGCTTTATAAATACGAGCCTAAGACAACTATAGAACATCACACTTCAGAGCTCAAGGATTATATTAGATCTCGATCCGTAGGTAAGTCGTAAACAGACATCTATTCCCAGTTTCACAAGGACGATGCAAGACACTTGATTGTCTAATAAGTGAGATGACTCCGTGCTTCAGAAGGCACGCCAATTTGTGGATTCCGGTCGATATCGTGTATTTGATACCTGTTTTGCAGATTTCTATCAGCTTTTTAGAGCCCTCCTGTTTAGCAGCATCGTCCATGTGTTCCTTCTCCACGATGGTGTGTACTGTGTCCACGTCAAACATGCCCTTGCTGTCCATCTGAGAAAGATAAAAATATTAAACAGTTAAAGGTTTTCAGCTGACTATGCTCAAACCATGCGACTTTGAGCTTACGGGGGGGAGGGGGGGTGTAAGGGACAGCGTACCGGAAACTGATAGGGGTTGGGGGTTAACGAAACTGAACAACAGGAAATGGAAAATAAATTGGCTTTCCCATACAAATTCTCTGATCGAGGTGGTCATTTTATGGAAAAGTATTTTTTTTTTTCGTTTCGTGAAAGTATTATAATGGCCATCGTATATGGACGAAACGT
>JARACY010000939.1:0-70656 GCA_029255725.1 Scrobipalpa atriplicella
CGAAAACATTACGAAAAAATTACACCAATGGTGGTTATGCAGTGCGGTGTCCGTTTACTTGACAAACATTTTGGCGCCAAATCACACGTTTTTCGGAAATAATCTCAAATTCCTTTTTAAAAAAGTGAGTTAAGAGCGAGTTAAGAATAATTTGTAAATGTTTTGTACAGTAGCGAAATGTGATCTTTTTTTAAGAAGAATTTCGTATAAGATTTTTCGGTGCCTCTTGAATCCTCAAATACCTAGATTATTATCCAACAGTTGTTGAAGTCATTGACATAGTTACAGATCTTGTTAGTTACTAGCTATGAATATGGGCTACGTTAGGTATCATCCGGCCTTATTATTATTACCTAACATAATTTGCTCATTTATCAGGATAAACTCGTAGGAAAGCATACCCATATCTACCCATGGTGTGGTCCACTTTGTTAAACTGAACCCTATATGAGGCGTGCTTATTGCTTTCATTGGCAAAGGAATTTCTATTATTATACCTACTCTATCCACCTTGGGAACATGTCGGTATTCTTTCATTTTTATTTTTATTTTGCATCGCGTGCGAGTACGCAGAAGCCTTTTCGTATTTTGGCATTTAGCGTTTTTTTTTGAATGGGAATTATTGAATGAGTGAATGGTACGGACGTGATGCGTGATTGGGCGATAATAATGCGTTCTAAAGTGTATAAAATTGTATACATACAAACGTACAATCGTACAATACAAGTTGTTGAGTGATCTCTGGGGATTTTATTATAGTGATAGTGGCAAATTGTTCATTATTTCTATGTCGGTATTCTTTTTATGACAAATGAATGCCGGTAGATTTCTAAATATACCGGATTCCGTTTAATTTGGAGTTCCTCAAGGAAGTACATATTTGGAAGGAAGTAAGATGATTCCGTGCTCCTAATGGTACGTTAAGTCGTTAGCCCTAATCGCTTACTTTGATAATCGTCGTTACGATCCAGGCCAGAATCTTATTTGGCAGTTTAAAAACTGATAAGGTTAATCGGGTCGTCCATGAAGAGCGAGAGCTTTGGGACGATATTCAGACTTGGCAAGAAGCCTCCAAATTGCTATGATAAGAGAGAGACAAAAACTAACTTTGTCTCTCTCAATAATTACGTAAAACGACTCAAGACGCGCTTATAAAGTATGCGGTGAGCATTTTGAATCAGTGCGGTGGGTCTATTCTGGAGAGCTGACCTAAGAAAAATAAAAATATGAAAATGAATTTGTCTGTCTGTTACTATTTCATGACTAAATCCCTAGACTTGACCGATATTAATAAAATTGGAATAAGAGTTTTCTTGAACACAAAGGTCATTTTTAACTTTTTTTCACCATTTTTTTATGAGTAGGTAAGTAGATCAAAGTTATTGCGTGGGAATCGTGGAAGTATATAAGACCAAAGAGACATTAGTAGTAAATTATGGTAGGCAACTATAAATTATAAAGACGATACTTAAAAAAGACGTTTTATTATGGATGATTTCTCTGTATTTGCCTAAACCCTAATGGTCACAACGACCGGAAACCTTTGGTTTGGCAGGTAGTGTTTATATGGCTCCTCCACTGGGAGTTATTTGTGTGACAATAGGAAAATAAACTTTGTGAAACTACCGTAAATAAGGTAAACTATAGGATACTTTACAAACGGAAAGATTTAAAAACATTGTCCCTTAAAGTACTTAAGGAACACAATCGAATAGAAAACCGTTTCCGTTTTAAACGAATCAATCCGTTGCAATTTGAATTGGCTACTTTCCAACTAGTCAAATCAGCAACTTTTTATGAAATGTCAAAAACGCTTTTTTGTATGAAAATAGTAAATTATGGCGTCACATTTTAGTAAATATTGACTAATCAAATCAATAACTTAAATACTTTTAATTCGATTATTAAAACCTAAATGTGCATTTTTTTTAAATGATGAATGAAATCCACAATATTTTTAGCCATTAGTTTTAAGTATAAACGTTTTGAATTTTTTAAGCTACCCAGTCAAGTACCCATTTGAAATACTAGGTACTTGTCAAGTTGACATCTAATTTAAATAGGGGACTGGAGCTGCTCACACTTTTATTTAAATAGGGGACTGAAGCTGCTCACACTTTTATTTAAATAGGGGACTGAAGCTGCTCACACTTTTATTTAAATAGGGGACTGGAGCTGCTTACACTTTTATTTTCCAAAATTTCTCTCAACATTGTGACAAATGCTTTTTAAATGGCCGTTGAATTTCTGCCCACCCCGTAAGGTTCAAAAATCAAGTGATATGTAACTTGCTGTTGTAACAGATACCTAACCTTTTCTCATAAAAATCTGTTCAGTTATTCTGTAACAGTATCTTGGGTGGCCCTCTTCAGAAGTTACACGCCTGATAGAGCACCATCAATAGAGATTAGTAGCGTTATGGGCAACTGTCGCTTGCTTCTGCCTTCAAAGTCTTGTGGCTTCTCAAATTAAAAAAAAACCTATCCAGTATCCACCTAGTTTACTGTATTTTCATCTACATTTAAAAATACGCTATTTAAAGAAAATACAATCAATTTATTATTCTCAGTCCTATCATCAGAAAATGACGGAAATGACACTTTTCTTAATTATATCTTGATCAAGATCAAGTTCATCTAGGTACTTTGGTCCGTATTTATAATCAGCTCTCAAGAGTGACAGCAAGTTTGAGTTCGAATCAGAAATGTTACTTCAGTACAAAACGACCTGTCAAATCCATATTTAATATTGCTCTTACTCTTGAGATCGCTTTATAAATACGGGCCTTAGTGCTTATAAAATCGGACCCTACCATACGAGGCGTCAATAAAATTAAGCATAGCAACTCAACCTGTTTCCGAACAAACATGGCAGGCAGAACCCAAGAAGAACCCGCCAAAATCAGCTGACCGGCCGGCCGACCATGTGGAAGCGACTTATTAACAAAAACACCCATAACAATGCATTTTCAAACGCATTGTCAGCGCAAACTCGATGGACTAAATAGGTTTTGAAGTTAAACAAGTGATATGACAATAAATAAGCCTAAAACGGCGCCTTATTGTTGGCATGTTGTCGCACGCAATTCTGTTTTGGCGGGAATCAGCTGATGGGAACAAGTCCGGCGAGGTCTTTTATTATGCGACGACTCTCGAAAATGATGCATCGACTTTTTTTGTTGGGTAGAACAGGTAAAAACAGTTAGGTATGTTTAAATACCTGTTTCTTATTTTTTTTGTGAGTCCTGTAACTTTGTGAAATAAGTTAAACCTTAAATTAACTTCAAAGCGCAAAGAAGACGCTCCCAAAATAATTTATTTTACGAAACGGAACCTAAGAAAAGAAGAATATTATAATAAAAAATCCAATAAGAATTTTATGGTAGGAAACTTATTTTTTTTACACTTGTTTCATTCATCATAGAATTCATATCAATGAATTTTCGAAAATTCATAAGAGAATCTATGATCAAACTCTATAGGTACATTTCAATAAAACAAATTGGCCATTATGGATTTTACTTTCTAATTTGCTTTCCGGGTTTCTTATAACAGAAAGGTAGGCATGTAGTACCTAATCATGATTTTACTTTTTCATGTCATCTATTTATTATGACTGATATCCTGATAGTGCCACCAAAATCTTGGGAAGAGTACCTGAACAAAAAAAGAAAATATCTTCTGTTGTGAAATTCCTGTAATAAAGAGCCTTTGGCATGACAATATGATGGAACAAAACGATTGTCAAATGGCCCAACAGCTCTTTCTGGTTTTAAATAACGTCTGAAAGCCAATAGAACTGTGTCCTTAGAGAGTAGCATTTCTCAGCAAAACGACAACAAATCCGCCAAAACTCTCGTATCATAATACAAGGGCGCCTAAAGATGGCGGCTCCAGATCAGCTGAGCGCTCCCGCCTTTTTTTCATGCTTTTCCTTTTTTTTCTGAACGGGCGTCATTATGGCAAGAACCTGTCTCTTTGTACCGCCGCGCGCCTTCTCAGAAGCATGAAGGTTTTTTTCAAGCAGGTAGGTCTGGTCGATTTGGTGTTTCCGGATGGTGTTGGGCTATTGAATCTATTCTAAACGACTGGAGGTCTTTGAAGGACATGACCATAAGTTCCCATAGTACCTATACCATTAAGGATACCGAAGATCTGTCCGACCCCATTGTTTGAGTTTTCTAGCCCACAGTTTCCAAACTTATCTTGAGGACCACAGCTATCCATGATAGCAGCCGGCAGCTGGACAAACGGCCTACCAATCAACAACGCCTGTTCTAATCTGGCGAAGTTCTAATAAGCAACATGACTGTTGCAAAAGACACAGTTTACACAAGCTACCTACCTTACCTACCTATAAGTAAATTAGATGTTAGGTATTTCTTCCAAATTCTCTATGTAAATTCCAACTAAGTATGTTGAACTAGCTCCATAAAACGTATTGCGTTTACCACCTTACTCGCAAAATTCCTCTGTTTTATCACCACTACTTTGAATATTAAAAGAGGATTTTTTTCATTCATCGTACATTAAATGACCACAGATACACGTGTCCTTTATAAATTTTCTTATCAGCGCACCGAGTACTTTGGACTCTAAACGATCTTTAATTGTTTTTTGCACTCCTAGCACATACCCATGAGAACTAAGGAGCTTCAATCAAAAACAGTCTTATTAAACGCAAATAAAGTATAAATTCAATACTTGAACCATAAAATACCTGTTTGTTGACCGACTGTGACCTCTCAAAAAGCGCGCGAAAATCTTTCCAAAGGACTATGAAACTTTATGTCTTGGACAGTTAAGTTCAGTTTCGAATAAGAATGACAGATCTAATTTGATTGTTATATTATAATGTTTGAAAGAAAGAAAAACGCAGTTTCGGGATGGAAATAATTATGTGTTTTACATGGTGTTCCATGTTATAAATGACATCATTAAGAAAAGGTTGCAAAAATTGAATTAAAAAATATTGGCTGTCTCTATCTCTACATTCCTTGGGATGAAGATGGAGGAAGCGCTTTCTCGGTGCTGGGCTGATTGAGGATTTAGGCAAGATTTTACGTAATGAAGAGATATAGATAAAATACCTATTTAGATAGATAGATGAAAATTTTATCGAATAAGACAATTACCTAAACGTATATAAACAAAATTTATATCTTACCGAGCCAGGTAGCTAGAAACAGAAAAAGCCAAAAACAAAGGCTTACTTACACTCCTTGTCGGTCCAGCAAAGATTCAATCTGGTCACGAGCACGATGTTTTAGTCTGTGGGACACACACGTAGGTCCCCGCCATACTTTTTTCCCATAAATAGTATTAGTACGGCGGTTAAGGATCAAAATCATTACAAAGCTTGCACTTTCGCGTGATGGGTTGAATTGGTCTCAGACTAGTTGTACACGTCCTAAGGTAACTTTTGAGATATGTTGCCCTGGTGGGTACACTCTATGGGTCTGCAGGCAGGGTCGGTTAGGTTACTATAGGAGCAATTACAGTATTTTAATGATATAGGAGTGGTGCTCGAACAAAGTTTGGAGCACACCCTGGTCAGATTCACATCGTGGTGAAAAAAAATCCAAAATGGCGGAAAACAAGATGGCCGCCATACAAAATAAAAAGTCAGATATCTCCTAAACGATGAGAGATAGATGGAGAGAGCTCGAATAAATGTTATAGGAAATGATAGTGGGTAACTTTTGGTGATCACGAAAATCCAAGATGGCGGATCCAAAATGGCGCTTGATAAAAAAAATGCTCCGATCAGGCTGCAATTTGGTTGTTGAGAGGTTATTGAAGTACTAATTCGATATTTATAGTTCGTTTTTCAAATCCACCGTTTTCCAAGATGGCTGCCATACAAGGGTTTTTTTGTATCAAGAACTTTGATCAGGTCTGGCGTGGAAACAGTTGCTCGTAGTGGGAGTGAATAGTACAATTCTGTATTTGAATGTGTAGTATTATTATTTCTGTGGTCCTCTTCCCCCCTACGAGGAACTGTTTACGTGACAGAATCGATTAAAGTTTCTTTAAATACAACGGTTTTTGTATGGGGAACTTTGATCAGCTCTGGCGCAAGAATATTTGCTCGTAAGGGGCTAAAATCGTAAAATAAGTAAAAACTCTACAAGCCAAAAAAATTGTAGTATCTACCTGCCTACTCCTACATAATATTCTCGCACCAGAGCTGATCAAAGTTCCCCATACAAAAACCGTTGTATTTAAAGAAACTTTAATCGATTCTGGCGCGTAAACAGTTCCTCGTATTGGGAGAGAGGACCACAGAAATAATAAAACAACACATTCAAATACAGAATAGTACTATTCACTCCCACTACAAGCAACTGTTTCCACGCCAGACCTGATCAAAGTTCTTGATACAAAAAGCCCTTGTATGGCAGCCATCTTGGAAAACGGTGGATTAGAAAAACGAACTATAAATATCGAATTAGTACTTCAATAACCTCTCAACAACCAAATTGCAGCCTGATCGGAGCATTTTTTTTATCAGGCGCCATTTTGGATCCGCCATCTTGGATTTTCGTGATCACCGAAAGTTACCCACTATCATTTCCTATAACATTTATCCGAGCACTCTCCATTTATCTCTCATCGTTTAGGAGATATCTGACTTTTTATTTTGTATGGCGGCCATCTTGTTTTCCGCCATTTTGGATTTTTTTCATCACGATGTGAATCTGACCAGGGTGTGCTCCAAACTTTGTTCGAGCACCACTCCTATATCATTAAAATACTGTAATTGCTCCTATAGTAACCTAACCGACCCTGCCTGCAGACCCATAGAGTGTACCCACCAGGGCAACATATCTCAAAAGTTATCTTAGGATGTGTACAACTAGTCTGAGACCCATTCATCCCATCACGCGAGAGTGCAAGCTTTTTCGGCTAACCGCCGTACTATATATAATAATATCGGCTATGTAGAGTCGGCGGCAATATCAGGCGGTATGGCGAATATCTTTTAGCCATTCCCAACGGGACGGATTTATATATATTTAGACGGAACTTATTGCCTGGAAGATATTGTTACCCTAGGATTAAGGTTTCTCATTAGTTTTTTAGTAATTATGCAATAAAGTAAGTATTCTTAAATTAAGGCCGAGGATACATACAATAATAATTTTAAAAAAAAAACGTAGTGTAGGTTGTCATTTCAATGTTGCAATTGCAGACCATGAACTAATTTCTTAGATGTATTATGTTCCCCCCCGGGAATCGAACCTACGACCTCCGGATCAGGAGCGCATGGCACAAGCCACTAAACCACGAAGA
Source organism: Scrobipalpa atriplicella (assembly GCA_029255725.1). Taxonomy (NCBI): domain Eukaryota; kingdom Metazoa; phylum Arthropoda; class Insecta; order Lepidoptera; family Gelechiidae; genus Scrobipalpa; species Scrobipalpa atriplicella. The sequence continues at coordinate 7,296 of JARACY010000939.1, forward strand.
CAATTCTTACAGGTAAAGGTAACCAGTATGTTACTGACAATAAGAAATTCTCGTTATTCCCATACTCGCTCGACATTTGTCTACTTTTCATATTTGTTCGCTGGCTGTGTATTTTGCAAAGTCTGTTCTGTTAACACAGAAAGGAAGGATGCAACTTTTTTTTTTTTTTTAAGTTAATAAAATCTTTATTCAAATAAAAATACATAAATGCAACTATTTTAGGTAAATAACAAAATTTCTGTTACTTACCTAAGTACTTTGCTGTTAACAGTCAATTTTCCAAATAGACAGGTAGTTTACGTTGATATTTCTCAGAATAAGAATAAAAGTAAATAACTTCCATGCTGGGCTGGGAGTGATAGAAAAACATAGAATGTGCCAGCTGCATCTCCTCCCGTGCATGCTGTTAAAAATCGGCTAAGGGAATCGAGGGTTTCAGTGTTTTGAAATTTAGGCGATGGGCTGACAACCTGTCACTATAGCAATATACATAGGTAATCACCTGTATAATAACCCTTAAAACTTGTCAAACGTGGCAGAATTACCTTTATTTCAGGTCATTTTTGCTCTGCCTACCCCAATAGGGATAAAGGCGTGATTTTATGTATGTATGTATGTAGAATAAAAGGACTTTTCCTACATATTGATAGCCCCGTCTGTTGTATAGGAAACTTTGAACCTCTCCTATCTTAGGCTCGTATTTATAAAGCGATCTCAAGATTGAGAGCAATATTGAGTGCGGATTTGACATGTAATTTTATACTGGAATGACATTTCTGATACGAACTCAAACTCGCTGTCACTCTTGAGAGCTGATTATAAATTCGGGCCTTAGTCTTCGGTTTACAGTCGTACTTAGTCTTTGTAGTCGTATTCAATAGCACAGAATAATAAATTACCTAATAATAGTATTACCGTGTAGGTACTAATAGTAAAGTTCCAGAATATTTACTTAAGTCATTCTTAATTGATGCAATATAGTTAATACGATTAACTGATAAGTACTGTAAGTATTTCTGAATAAAAATAAGTAGGTAAGTAGGTACTAAGTATAAGTTATGACTAGGTGGACTTCCTCTAATTTGTCTATTTATCTATAGAGGAAAGATTTGTGTTTTTGAATGAATCATGAATGTAGGTACTAAGTATATATTATTATGTTTTGTTACGAATCAACTCAAAAACTACTGGACCTTCTAGGTATTTCAAAATTCTTTCACCGTTAGAAAACCACGATTCCCTGAGTAACATAATTATGTTACTTTTACAGCGGGAAAATATCTCATTACGACGGGAAATATCATCAAGCCGCGGTTGAAACTGCAAAAAACTAGTCAAAAATAATCTAGTAGGTAACAAACTTTTTATCACTTATCTTTGTAACTTGAAATGCTGGTCACACTTGAGCCAAATCCTAGCCATAAGCTGCGGCGGGGGCCCAGACATTCCAGATTTAAAATCCCAACGTTCACAACGGTACACTAACGGCCGGCCGTTTCGCGCGCAAAAGCGGGAGATCACTCTCACTGGGCAGCATAGAGTTGCCAAATTAGACGATTTAGAGCTCAATATTATTTCATAGGCTTTCTTATGACTACAAAATTCCGGCTTAGAATCAGACCTAAAAATTTGAAGGCAATTAAGCAATATAATTCAGAGTATGAGATGGACATAATGGGGAGGACTTTGACTAATCTGGAATAGACTATCTAGGTAAAGATCATGCATACCATAAGGTTTATTCTACGCATAGGTACCAAAAGTCTATGCAGCTATGATCTCTACAATTCCTTAATACATACTATTACGCCTGTATCCCTTATGTGGTGCAGAGCATCAACGACCCAAACAAAGGTTGTCCCGCCACGTCTGACAAGTTTGAGGGTTGTGTAAGATAGATCTGTAGGTATATTATATTTATATTTATTTTACTTTTTATCGGGTCTATTCGCGATAGATTTTGGTGGTAAATCAAAAGTAAAATGAGTGTAAATAATCGCGAGTGCTTAAAAAGTTATATATGTAATGTATATTGCTGTAGTGACAGGTTGTCAGCCCATCATCGCCTAAATTACAATATAGGTGCTGAAACTCTCGGGAGGAAATGCAGCTGGCGCATTCTATGTTTTTCTATCGCTCCCAGTCCAGCATGGAAGCTTAATTCCATTTTATTACGAAATTAGGTAATTGGAAGAAGTAGCAATGAATTTATAAACGGGGCATAAGTTGTCGTCACAGAATTTGTACATTTTATATAGTAGGTAAGGTACATTAGTCAGGCCTCAAACATACGGACTAGGCAGATCGTCAACAGCCCACTGAAATGAAAGACGGTGTCTTGATTTTCGCCGCACCGCTATAGTAGGTTGTCAATTCGGCCATATAGGTTGTCAATGCTAGCAATTCGTGATTGCAAAATATGCGACTTAACTAATATAAGTCCGTACCTGTTACTTTCTATCATGAGAGAACAGAACGGGATGGCAATAATTTTAGGAGATTTAGTACGAATCGGGCCCAATATGTCAGTTTATGAAATAGCCATAGCACAGCACAAGAAGCTACAGAATGGACTAAAAGTCACATTTACTGAATACGTTTTACTAAATTACTTACGACAAGTTGGCAACACAATTTGCCAAAAACGTAGTCAAGTCAGTCATTTTGATAAGGTTCTTTTTCGTATCAACTTTCTAGGTAGGTATGTTGGGAGGTTTGAGTATAAATTCAGTTTTTGCAAAAGCCCGAATTCTTCTGCTCCCTTAATACGTTCTAATAAGGTTTAAATTACAATAGATCATTAGATACAGTCCACTCAAGATAAACTTTTTCTCATTTTATTCGACCGACAGGCGTAACAGACAAATAAATAATAATAAATAGTGGTCTATTACTATTACCTACCTTACCTTCTTTTGCGAATCAGGTGTTTTTCTGTACGAAGTGCCTTGATTTGCCGATAAGCGAATAGTTTCGTTTTTGCTATTGCTGCGGTTTCGAATTTTGATTGAATGGCCGGCCCGACGCTCGAAAAACGAAATTTTGACAGTCAGCTGATTAGCTGAAAAAGAAAAAAAGGGTTAACGGCACTTGGCTTTCAAAAACTACCAAAAAAAAATTGACATATTTTTTTGTAAATAGTAACAAACAAGTAAAAGATGTGTGTTAGAATAGTCTGTAATGAAATGACACTTACTACACATACGTCTTTATCTACTGCAAAGCAGAAGCCTTCGGACTTTTATGTTCTGATCTGGAGGGCGTGTGAGCCCACCAAACTTTTTATTTAGTATCACTTAGTCCAGCAGCTTTAAATGCCTACGATAGAATTTAATGAGCTCAACGGTTTAAGGACTGAACTCCGTTGTAAGTTGTATCATTAAAAGCACATATCTTTGACGTCATTGTGCGCACAATACAAGGAATCTATTTATAGTAGGTGGGCAGGAAACGCCGCGTTTACGACTAGTTCGCACAAAGATTCAGTGTCGTTGAGTTGCGAGGAACACGGTTTTAGGAGCTGAGTTATTGTTGCGACTGTAGGTAGAGTACTTATTCGGCGATGTTTTCATTTGCTTTATGGCTAGCTTTTAACTGTTGTAATTTCTATTCTATTCTATTTCTACTTGTATGGGTTCATGAAAAATCCTTGGTTATCTTTTAGCCTTATCCTACCCTAAGAGCATTGGGTAGAAATACCTATAGGAAAATATAAGAACTCTCCATATCAAAATTCAGGTTTATTCTGTATTTATTGCTAAATTCTCTCTTCCCACAGAAAAAATAGATGAATGTAACTTATAAAAGGTTGCAATGTAAATACTCGGTTCAAGACAAGAAAGCGAATGCCCTTGCCCTTATCACATATTTTCCAGTTTCAATGGCGAGATCGTCAAGTCCCATGATATCATCGACTAATAAAATGGCTAAGTACCTGGATGAGTAACATTTTTGCATTCTTGTTCCATTCAGGCCTACTTGTGGTCTTGTGGGCTGTGGGATTGTTGTGTAGGTGGTTTGCCCTCTCCACATCTCCGTATAACTAATGGCTCCCTTTGTAAAAATAAAACAATTTGTCATTTCAAAATGGTTGTGCTTTAATCTGCCCATTGGGCGTTAACTTTGTAAAATAATAACGCAGTGGGAATGTCTTTGATTCCTCGTTAGAATTTAATATTGCTAATTATTATTCTAGACCTTGGCAAGGTACTAGCAAAACGACCACATTTATTTTTTGCTGTGACTGGCCTATGTTAATCTTAAAGGATACGAAGATGTTACATAAGCTGAGTTACAACAGGTTTTAGCTATTCCTAGCTAGCAATAGCTGACAGGGCCCCACCTAGCCGCTTGTTTGTTTTTTACTATCAACATCCTGCCTGTCCCACCAAGTGCGTTAATCCCAGCACTTGTTGGTTTGTCTTGATAAAGCCCAAAAATAACTTTTGAGAATTCTCGTTACCACCAAAATAACTAGAAATTTTTAGTTCAGAAGTAATAAGATAAACAGCACTGGTAGTATACATGCCATCTTTATATTCTTCTAGAGGTTTAAATGGTGGGAATTTGTCTCCAAATACCTATTCTTATATCTCTATTTTTATATCTACTATTGCAAATACCTGAATATATTTTTAAGAATCTTCTTTCTTAAGTCAAGTATGACTTAATACCTGACACTAGTACCTCATTAACATCTTGACTCTTCTAAAACTGTTGTTTGTTCTGAGAAGTACGTTTTCTTAAGTTTTCCTTGAACATCATCCTCATACGTTACGGTTTTGTATTGGATTCTGCATTGACAACTTCTTTTTCGTCGTCTTCTCGCCTGACAGGTTCAAGAACAAGAAAGCTCCCGCCGATCATATGATTATCGACGACCGTTACCGGCTATCTGTTACGTCACCGTATCGGTTGCATATCGGCCGCGTGATAACCTCTGTCTCACGGTCTCGAACAGGCGTTTTTTTTTGGATTTAGGACAAATTGCGCGGGATTTTCGTTCAATACAAATTATGTTTAATGATCAGACTAGTAAATAAACAGATTAAAATACCTACATTTTTTTCAGTTTTAACTCCTAGACTCTAGGTCTAGGGCCTGAATAGAGAATAGGAACTTAACGAAGGGTAGGTGTACTGTTTGTCCGAGTTAATGATAGGTTTCATCAAGCTTAATTTCATCAAGAATGATAAAGTGCTTTAACTGTGAAGAGGTACAGGGCGACGATATATTATTAACTAAAACATAAATTCCAATTTGAAATAATAGAGCATGACATGAACAAAATGTTCATTAGCGGATTTGTATCGTATCTTTGATTTAATAAAATTGCTTAAAGTAATTGGTTTTGCAGTTTGCCTTTAACTTACAGTAACACGTGCTTAGCAATGTAAAAAAAGACCTTGAACTTCAAATAACCTCCCGAATAAAAAATACCTACTGCGCAAAACGTGCAGAGTTAAAAAATGGAATATATTTTTTCGATCAGCTGTTTGATTTAAATTCTAGTCTGCACTAAAAAAACTCGTAGGGTACCGGCTTCGTCGCAAAGTAGTGACTGGCTGGATGGGTATTTTAAAGTTAACGTTTTATGAGAAATCATTTAAATATTGTGCATAGGATAGGCAGACACTTCAGTTACATTGAAAGAAACTCAAAACGCCGATTTATTAACGAAGCGATTCGCATCGTCTTCTTCATTCAAAAGGTAACCATAACAAGTTGATGGGTTGTAATTGTAAGTAAAGTAAGTTTTTAGCTTACATCCATTGCATTTTACAACTTTATAGCACTTTAAAGACAATATAATCGGCCCATAGTAATAGAGATGCTAAAATGCATACCTCTTGTGCTATAAAGTGCTAACAAAACGTGTTGGATATTTGAGAAGAAATACTACACACATCTTAATCTAGATACCAGGTATGTGCTTAACACTTTCTGCTTATTTACTGACTGTTACAGCCGTATCGTATCTTTAAACAATAGGATACAACCATCCGACAATGGACAACTATGGGGCGGCTTCTAAAAGACATTCCAATACTCCTACCATATGATTTGAGCAGGAATTCTCAGGACCTTAGCTAAAATAACCTAAGCTCCCCATTGATGACGATTGTGAAGATAAACGATCTTATTTCTGAAGTCTTAAGGCTCAATGGGTATATTTCTGGTTGAAGGTGTATATTGGTGTTGTCAAATGGTAGAGTTCTCAGAACATTCAACAAAGATAACTTGTGTTATTTATTTTGAAACTGATGACTAATTTTGAATCTTATACCGATCAATTTAAGCGCCATGAGATTTTATTTAAGAGGTGTTTATTTAGTTGGCTGCAGTCATATGGTTTCCCGCTCTTTTTTTCAAGACAACTTTGTTCAATATTAAACTTTATTCCAATGGAATAAAGATACTTTTATCATGGTTTCCGTCAAATCACCATATGATTTTAACTTGAATCAGTTTTAGAATGTGTGCGTAGAATACCGGATTTTGCTTAGTTCACTCTGAAAATCCAACCCTCTGGTAATACCATTTAGAGATTAAAATTGTAAAACATGCTTTCCTAGTGTGTGAGGAAACAGGATTCTCTTCCCATATGATTTTTGTGTGACATTCCTTTGGAGGCAAACGATTTTAAAACTTAACATGTATAAATTTAAATCTATATTGGATTGTAAGATGCTATCGGTCTAGTTAGGTAGGACCAGACGACGGGCTTGGGAGACAGTAAGGTGGCCAGTTTTTAGCAATGAAAAATTTACTAAATTGCAAACTGTCGTTTCTTAAAACAACGAGTATATTTTCATTAATCTCTTTACTGAATACCCTTCTCATCTCTAGAGCTTAATTCTAAGATTATTGTAGGTACGGTCTGAATGTTTGTAACACTTTTATTTACCTAAAACGAACGGAATAACATATTATTTACTTACCTATGCATATTATAGATATCTGATATTGACGTATTTTTTCCTGATGGCTATTATTTTATTCGTAGGAATATAACTAGAATAGAACACTTTCATATGAACTCAATAATAAATAGTAAAACGGTATTGTCTTTCACTTCTTTGTCTCCTTTACAGCGTTACAAATTAAATATGCCCTTTATTTTTAGTGAAATAATAAATTCTACCAAAATGGTAGGTTTTTTTTACACGATAACCCCAACTCAGGGGTGGTATCGGATCCGCGCGCGCGCGCCCCCTCGCGTAGTTCCGTCAAAATTTCAAATTCAGTCGATTGCGTACCGCCACTGGGATCGGACTACGTTCGACTCGACTCAAAAAACTCCTTATATCAGCTGAGAGAGTGATAATAAGACTGAATATTGTATAAGAATGGACTTAAAATAGTGTTAATTAGTTCAATTCAGGTGAAAAGACTATTTTTGGTGGAAATTCTGCCAAAATGTGGGGAGAAAGCAGCAAAAACTGTGAGAGCGGTTGCCAGTGTTCGGGGTGAGTTTTGTTTTGTTTTAAAAGTGGAACATCTTTTGAATATGGCATGTTTACCTACGGAAGGAACTACTTTTCTTTTTTTTTCGTGTCTATAGCAGTGGAAGTTTCTTTTCTTAGACAATTTGATTTTGGAATATCTTGGCCAGTATCATAGAGAAAGTAGGTTAAAACTGACGTTGCCAGTGGTTGTTTTTTAGTGGCCAGTTTAGGTCATAAATACTGAATTTATAGAACAGCTGTTTATATTTAGTACCTACCTACAGCTATTCTACTCGAAAAGTACCTATTTGAAGGAAGTTTATCAAGCACGAATTTTGGGGCCTGGAGTCTTATTTTTAACCGCTCGAATCAAATTCGCATGCGAAAGAGGTAGGTATGGAAATCGCATGCGAACTTTACTCTTTCGTATGCGAATTAATTAGCTTTCGAGCGGTTCCTGAACTGAACTTGACTCTCATATCTGACCCAACGGTTTTTAGGTAGGTAGGTACTTAGGTACCTATAGGTTTCAGATTAGTCATGGTTTTCATGCGATATTCGGTAGGTAGGTTCCTTTTTTTTCAGGAACCTTCTGATATTACCTACTAGAAATTTTAGAAGGTAATACCTACCTACTCACCATGAACTTGACTCTCTGACCACGTTCTTCTTTTTATTATAAGGTATGGTGTTGCCTAATTTTGTATAATACCCTACCGCATAACCTGGAAAAGTTAGATAGATTCAAACTAATTTGAAATTCGATCTCCAATCGAACGATTAGTTTATTGTTTAATATTAACCACGCAAGAAATACCTATAGGATAATTTATTACATTCATATTTATACACAATTTCCTAGAAAAAATGGCTTACGTCATTTCTGACATAACCTTGAAAATTTGGACCCTAGGCAAGGCCGATGAACTTTTGGGGTTCCGCGGTTCGAAATTCAAATCGTTACTCGATGCCGCGACCGCGAGCTTTTGCCGTTACAAAAAGTTGATGGGCTGGAATTATGGTTTATATCTTCTTTTCTGGTTTAAAGGAGGATTTTCAGGTAAGGAAGAGGTTGGGTCATTTGTTCTTCTTTAACGTCATAGAAAGTTGCCGGTTCTTGGCTTTTACTCTTTTAATGAGGGAAATCTCTTATTCCCGCGGGAAAGGAGTCCCAGTAGGGATTGCGGAAAGCTAAGATAGGTAGGTAATCTAGACAGTATTAGCAGTGAAAATAATTGCGCAGAACCTCAAAAAAAAAATATAGGACACGCTTGACTTAAACTTTTTATCATCACATCTTGTAGGTAGGTACGTTAACTTTTTTAGAAAGACTTTTTTTTGCGAAAGTTGTTTTTTCCATTTCATTGAAAAGAAAGTGAATTTTTCTTTCATGTCTCTATTGTAACGGTAGGTAGGCATTGTATTCAGCTAGCTAAACGTCCTGCGGTTCTGCCTGCCCCGTAAGGGTACAGGCGTGACTATATGAAAGTACGAAATAGGAACAATAATGTGTAACGTTTGTAAGTATTACCAGATTTTCAGTCAAATAGTCTTGGACTTGGAAGTCTGACCTATCTGGCATACTTTCCGAAACACAAAGTTCTTTAGTCACATGTGTTGATATACTGACTTCTGGCAGTCGTTACACAAAAAGAGGCTGTGTTCATTGAGTCATTAGGATCATTAGACAGCAGAAGAAGAGGGCTAAACTATACTTTTTGGTAAACTTGTTGGCTCATTTGAAATTGGGTACTTGACTGGGTATTTAAAAAAAATCAAAACGTTTATATTTAAAACTGATGACTAAAACTATTGTGGATTTCATTCATCATTATAAAAAAAATGCACATTTAGATTTTAATAATCGAGTTAAAAGTATATTAGTTATTGATTTGAGTAGTCAATATTTACTAAAATGTGACGTCATAACTTACTATTTTCATACAAAAAAGCGTTTTTGACATTTCATAAAAAGTTGCTGATTTGACTAGTTGGAAAGTAGCCAATTACCCACACACCTAGCATCGCCCTTAAGTTTAAAACTATTAAAACACAAAATGCTATCGAAACTTTAGTCGCCTTTAATCCTTTCCACACAAAACAATGCCACAGGCTCCCGAGACTCTAAAAAAAACCAAAAGCAAAAGAGGTAACCTTTGTCCAGGACCACACAAAAAAAAAGAAATCATAGACTGTTTACGATGTGGCACTGGCTGTCTAAGAAAACTGACAATAGGCCCGTATCTTTAAATTAAAAAAAAAATTGATCGTTTGAAAAAAGACACTTGATTCAGGGTGTTTTATGGTTTCGTCTCGGTGTGACAGTTTTTACGCTGTAATATCTATGGTTATATCATTCGTAGTTTTTTTCTTTTAAAAGCCCGATTGCATTCGCCACTTTTGGCCTGAACGTTATCAAAATAATTATAGGTAGGTATTTCGAGTAGCATCTGTAACTAAACCCCTCTGATCTGACCACCCCCTAGTTGACAGAGCGTGAATTCACTATCATACAATCACCCTCAGATCAGTTATTTATTTGATGAACCCTATGTCGTTGTTTTGAGGTTGGTATTTGCATAGAAATTACTAGCTTCTTAAACTTATTTAAAAGTCTTGACCACAAGGTATCATTATTGTGAACAACAGAAGTGTCTTTTGTTTCATTAGCATTGTTCAAATTGTTACTATTTTGAATTTAGAAATGTCTCCAATAAAATAGTACTTAAAAGTTTGAACTGTAAAGAACCTTTTTCGGTTCGCTATCATTTCGATAACTTTTTAAAAAGGATATCGGGCAAAGAGCATTAACATTCGGCCTTATTAAAAACGCATTACTGATAAAAAGCATGAATTGAACCAAAATGTTTTAATTAAGTTTATCAATTTGCCCTAGTTTAAGCCGAAAAATAATTAATTTAAATGCTCCAGTTTGTCCGAATTGCGACATTGTTTTGATATTAATATCTGCATTCGCTTCATTCATTAGTGCAATAATAATAAATGTTGTTTATCGTTTCGTTCTCTCGTTATTTTGTTACATTTAATATCAAAGTCTTATCAAAACCGTTTCCGCCACGTATGCAGTTGTTATTCTAAATATTTAGGGTGTTTAGGAAAAGTCCTATGCTGGACTGGAATCTTTACCGGGTATACTGTAAAAACGATTTAAATCACAACAGTATTAGGTACCATTACCATCCCATCCATAAAATGCCTTTTAAAATTGTCAAATATGGCGGAAAAATCGGGTTGACACTCTCAACTCATTGACTTAACTGATTGTCAGAATGACAATGAGTCATCAGTAATATAAGCATGATTTTGAAATATTTTCTAAATATATTTTATTCAGAAAAAGATGTGATGTAAGAATGAACATGAACACTAAGAAATGCTTTACAATAGGCATGTTGACTGGGTGGCTAAAAAAAATCAAAACGTTTATACTTAAAACTGATGGTTAAAATATTGTGGATCTCATTCGCCATTTCAAAAAATATGCACATTTAGATTTAATAATCGAGTTAAAAATATAGAAGTTATTGATTTGAGTAGTCAATATTTACAAGCCAGTGACGTCATAACTCACAATTTTCATACAAAAAGCGTTTTGACATTTCATAAAATGTTGCTGATTTGACTAGTAGGAAAATAGCCTATTAAAATAGAATAGACAATTCGTTATTCTAATCGTAGTGCAATGCAATGATCCTAGTGAAATTAATAATTAGAATTAATAAACAGTAACGACATGTGTCGTTACTACGTTTCGTTACACGTAGTACGTTAACGGCGCGTCACGGTCGTGCTTCTAACGGCGGATAGTGAGTAAGGCACAGGCGGGAGCGAGAGAAGCACAGGCTGAAGCGGAAAAGGCATTGGCGGGAGTGGACAGCAGAAATGGTGAGTCGAGAGCAAACTTATCGCAAATTAAGTTCAAGCCCAGACCCAGAAAGTATGTATCTTGTCGTGGGTATCGTATCTTGGGTAGATTTTAGGCAAAACAGAAGAAAAAAAATCATTTAATACACGCTTGTATATCTTAATTGTAACTTATACATTAAACTCGCATCCAACAACAAAATAACGACTTATTCAAACGAACCAGAAAAACATATTGGAGATATTTAACGTGAAAACAGAACACATGCAAAAATAACAATATTTGCGCCGTAAAATTTAGTTTTTCCAAGTATAAACTAGAAATTTTCAGACCTTCGAGATATTGCAGTCAATCACTGGCAACCAAAAGCAACAGTCTACGCTAAACGTTGTTCCTCCAATAAGTCACAGTCAACCGAAGACGACCTTTATAAGGATAGTGTATATATCCTTTATTTCCTTGAACTGGAACAGAAATCTCGGATTTTATGACATAATTCGATGGTTTGTGTTGTAGGTTTTGTAATAATAGACCTCTCTACTGGCATTTACTATACAATTTTTCTTGGTAAATCAATCGCTGGAAATCAAAACCAAAAGTCTATAACTTGGACCACGCTAAACGTTGTTCCTTCAACAAGTCACAGTCGACCGAAGATGACCTTTGTAAGGATTTACATTACAAGGGTAGTGTTTATATCCTTTATTTCCTAGAATTGTAACAGAAATCTAAAAAAACAAAAAACTATCTACCAATTTTTGAAAAAAAAAAAAAAGTTTCGGGGAGCCGAGTTTTATTTTAGGAATCATAGATTATAGGAAAGTGTAAAAAAGGTAAAGTTGTCATTTTAGAAAGTTCAGTATCTTTATATTTTTTAAGCATTCCCATTGTTATGCCCGTGTACGCGTAGGTATATAGGTACCTATTATAATATTTTTTACTGTTATTGTCACAAGTTCTTTTGATTTTTGTTTGCACGCTCATTGCAATTCATGTTTTTTTTTTAAATATTATGCGAAATAATTAAAGACTGGACCTTCCATGCTGGACTGGGAGTGAGAGAAAAACATAGAATGTGCCAGCTGCATATCCTCCCGGGCATGCTGTTAAAGTCAGTTAAGGGATTCGAGGGTTTCAGTATTGTAATTTAGGCGATGGGCTGACAACCTGTCACTATAGCAATATACCGATCCATCTGGAATAACCCTCAAAACTTGTCAGACGTGGCGGAACGACCTATGTTTAGGTTGTTTACGCTCTGCCTACCCCATTAGGGATAAAGGCGTGATTATATGTATGTATGTATTAAAGACTGAAGAGCATAAATTCTTTTACCGCGGGAAAATAGCTTCTTCCCACTCAACCAAACCCGTTTATCCGTAGCTCATACATTGTTTACTGCAGTCCTCAACTGCGCTAGAAAGTAGATCCGACTTCCTAGTTGCGCGCACGCCGATCGATAGCACCCCTGCGGGTCATTCACCCCGCCAGATGTGGCGCACCCTCGCATCGGTAATTGTAAATAATTACTGTAGCGGGGCGCGTGCCGTTAGGACCCTGTATGGATAGAGTCTAGGCCGTAGACCTCTAGGTGTCATTGCCTGGAAAACTGATTGAAAGAAAAACAATCAATTTTGTCAAAATGGCGGCTTTTTTGTATATTTCTGCCTTGAACCTGTTTATAGGTGGTTTATAGTTTATCGCGTTTCGGACAAAAAACTCAATTCAATGAAAGAAAATCGTTTCTTACACTAAATTATTCTTACTTATCTCAAAATGCGTGATCTTCGAACATCGCGTGAGTTTCGCGTTTTATTTTTTTCAAAGGCAAAGGAACTTTCCGCCACACAGCCTTGTGTTCTGTGTAATCGCCGAATTTCCAACCACAACGGAATACGAAATGAATGGCCAGCGTTATTTATTTCAAAAATGGAACAAAGCGTAATGCGTCTTTTGAACGTATCTTTTCAGAATGCAAAAATATTTACGAGGACCCTTTTACCGATGCGGGCTCTCTCAGAGTGCTACAGTCCGAAACAACTGTCACTATCGATCGATGAAACCACACTTAATAATCGACAATGAATCTAAAATACAATAGAGTAAGTCCAAATTGGCTTGTCTCTATGCTTTTGATAAATAAATAAATGGCGCAGGTGGCAATCCACCCTAATCAAATGTTGCTATTTTATTTGCGACCCCTGTTAACTATAGTTGTCATGTATCGCTTTAGGTTTCCAAGGATATATCATATACCTACCAAAACAATACAATAGTTTTTTTTTTATCTTTATTACCTTGCGTACTGGCCGAAAAAGGCAAAATAAGGTTTCGTCTTTGCAGTTTTGCACGCACGCGAATGCTTTAATTCAAATTTCGAATATCTCTCTCAACATTATTTTTAAAAGTGGAATAACAATAACTAAAGTTTTACGTGTATATACTTATGCCAGTATTCTTAAATTATTTAATAAAAAAAATAAATGCTATGGCGAAGGAAGGAAAGGTCACATTTTCGGCAAAGATCACAACGTTTAACAAAAACAGCAGACCTCGTCTGTTTAGCTGAATTCGTTTCGTATAGAGTGTTTTGTACATCGCACAACAAGTCTATTTAAGTGAATGACCCTAATAGCCAAGCGGCCATAATGGTTAGCCGCGGCGGCGGCGCCCAGCGAAATTGATATAAGAGCAACAATAATGCCCTCTTCCCTGCGCTTGCGACAGTAGTGATGTGATGTGTCTAAACAAGTCAGTTTTGTTTTTCTTTTCTGTTTTTTTACCTATGTAGTAATTTGAAAAAGGTCTTTTCAAAAAAATATGTAAGCAAAAAACAAATGTTTTCAAATTAATTGTTAAAAGTACTTCTATTATATTTTCTTTGTAATTGGCGTTGGTGTCCTACCGTCTACAATTTTATTAATTAAGATGGTTAGTAAATTGGCTTATTCCCCGTCATTATACCTACGTTAATTTTTGATTTACAGAAAAGATTAACTGTCAATACTGGGAATAAATTCACATCATAATACTTAATATTATATTTATGATGTGACTTTGTTCCAAACTCCAAATAAAGTCAGAATTAATCTAGAAAACAGACTAAAACTCTTGTATAAAAGGAACAGCAACGGCCCTAATAGCGAGCCTTGCCCTACACAAAATGATCCGGGAGAGGCTACGCCCTGTCACGATCCCTCCCAGATTATAGCTGTGTATAATCGAATCTCGGACTCTTACTGCGCCTTCTTAGGTACTTCTAATACACTGGCTTGTGATTTTAGATGATGATGTGGTTAAGGCTTGGAGATCAAATGCCTTAGTTTAGTTTAGTGGAATTCCTCTACTAGTTTCTGAAGTAAATTTTGAATTTCATCGCTCCCAGACCATCTTAATCAGTATTACTTAACATTTGTAATTGTCCCGTATCATGTACTGCTAAGCCACAGCCTACTGACATACAATACGATAAAAAAAGTGCGACCCGAAAGTACCGCCTACGACATTAATCATAATTCAACATTACTTTTACTATCTTTACACTTCAAAAGAGACTTTTACTTTCGTTGCATATAATTCGTTTGAAGTTAGTTATAGTGTTTCCGCTGTGGTCTAGGCTTGAATAGTGTCTATATTTTTATTGCAGTTTGTTGGGTTAGGTCTTGGTTAGTGCCTAAACACATCTCTAAAAGTTTGCTTTGAAATTATGAATACGCTCTGGGTTCTTCTGTGTATCATCTCATTTTTGTGGAAAGACATTATTTGGACCTAGCAGGTATTTCAGAAATTACATTTTTTTTTAATTTTATTTTTAAACTTTAATAACAGAAAAAATTACGATTAAGTTGGGTTGGATACCTATAAAGGGTTAAATTGTTATAACTATGTTTTAATATCAGGAAAGAATAATATTATAGATTTTTCGACATTATCTTTTCTTCTAAAGCTGCTTCGGGAAAATCTATGTACTTATTCTGTCAAATTATGTAATGTGGGTAAATAATTACCATTTTCTTCATTACTACTTATTCTGTCAAATTGTGTAATGTGGGTAAATAATTACCATTTTCTTCATTACTACTACATTCAATTTTGTTACTTGTCTCAAAGCTAACGAACAAACTTACATAATGTCTATCACATCCTGATGACATAAGCATTCTTACTGGAATGCGCCGGAGCAACAACGAGACGGAGATAGAGCTTTCCATGCGTAAGAGAGAGACAGGAGATAACGGCTGAATGAATCCAGTTCCATCGCCACAGGTTCTTTTTTTTAAGTGCGTGATTTGAGGTTTTTTTTTAGACTCTTTGGTTTTACTATGTTATGGTTCAGGAACCTGTTTCGTGGTATAGGTTTTTTGATTGTATATAGATAGGCCCTTTGCACGCCAATACAATTACATAACTATCTAGCATCATCGTATGGAGTTAACGTTGTTTTTCAAAGTCATGATTCTATAGGTATCCAAATCTGACATCTACCTGTGACAGGCCCATGTCATATTAATTTTAAACTGGATTTGATCATAAGAAATATACACTAAAGACGTTATTTTTGAAGCGAACAACGGAAGAACAAATACTGAAGACTAGGCTGCATGGGCTCAAGCTCTTCGCCTTCCCTTTTATTATGGGAAAACGTTAAAAAAAAATTTAACACCATTATACCTACCATCATACGTTGTCAAATAAATACTTGTCAGAAATATTTAATAATAAAAGATTTGACGTATAGAGATAAGGATTAAAAGGAATACACAATTTTGATTGAGAACTTTGTTCCCAAAAACAAATTTTCGGAAATTCTAATGTCGAGCATGAATAGTGAATACATAACATAGCAGCCAGCTCACAACACAATCCTATAGTCGAGTAGAAAATACCATATTAAGTCACATCACGCTCAGGCATTCATGAGACTGACTAAGGAGGAAGTGACGTCACAAACAACTATTAAATATTGTGATTAGGTACACAAGAGAATTTCTGACCTTGGAACTTATGTTTCTTGCTTCGGAAGGCACGCCGAAGGTCCAATCAAGACGATTTTTAGCAACATATTTAATTAGTATTTTGTTATGTTTCCCAATTTAGACAAACAACTTTTATATCGAAAAGGTTTTTTATGGTTCAAGAAAAAACTATCTGTATAAAGTATAAAAATACTAACGTAAGTATAAAATTGTACGCGTAAAGCAATCATGCCTTTACATAGAGCCTTTAAAAAGAGCTTAAGTTGCACTTAAGCACTTTTAAGTACTGCTTTACGCTAAGTTATCTAGAATGGTCTTAGAAAAACCAAAACAACTCCATGGGAACGAAGGATAGAAAAATAAAATCATTTCAAAAAAAGAACTCGCTAGGAACAGGATTTAACCGCCAACGGCTGTCTCTTTTTATCTTCGAGCCTTCTCTGTCTAAGGGAATATCGTGTGGAACCTACTTTTGGGAAGATTACTATAACTATAATCTAACTGATGGAAAAAGGAAATAATGCAAGTTTCATTCAATATAGAGTTTATTCTAGACTCTAACTAAAGAGTTACATTATTCGTTGCTTAGCTTAGATAAAAACTTTTCAAGAGATGGTTGGTTCACTGTTTTTATTATATCCGATTGTTGAAGCTAAGAAAGATAATTTTCATCTTGAATTGACATAATCACCTTGGATGTCATCTAGAGTTACTTCCTTGCATTGGGATTGGAAGGCATTTTAAGCTGTTAGTTCGGACACCTATGGTCTAAGACCATTGGAATGTATGTCCAGTCTATCTATCTATATCCTTAAGTTACCCATTCAAATATCTTAGGGCACAATTTATCTATCATCTGTCATAAAATCATTTAAATATGTTAATCAAAGCTGTAAGGAAGGCTTTGATGTGAGCGCAACCCGACAAACGAACCTTTAAACCTTACTCAAAGGCGATTTGAATTTCAAACTTGGAACGTCTACGGGCGGAAGAAAGCAACGGCCAAACCCGTTGAGATTTGAATTCTGTACGGGATCTCAAACCGACAGCATAGGTACATTTGAAAATAGAAGACGCGACTGTCATGTCAACTCAATCAACAGGCAGGTAAACATATCAAAATTCGAACTGTGATAATGACATTGTGAGTTTTAAAAGTTAGAATTTCGAAAATGAAATGAAGTCATAGCGTAAGGTTCCCAGTAGCAACTGGAAAAGTTAATTTCTAGCAATGGTTTAGCAACTCGTAAAGTGAATATTTAAGGCTCTTTAATAGTGAAATGTATTGCAAAAGTTGGTAAAAGAGTTTCATGCAGTTAGGCAATGAAAATTACACCCTGATTTAAAAAATGAAAATGCATTTAAGAAACGGTTCTTCTACAAAACAGACTTTCCTTCGATACCGTATGGAATACATAACTTCACCAAAATGTTTTCTTATTTTTAAATTACCATCACTGCAGATCAGCAAACGTAGACCTGTGTCTGTTTTCTTTGCCTTCCCCAAAAGCATAAACATCGTCAAGATAATGTAATCTTTTCATAAATTTTAAGCCGAAATAAGCTCAGTTATCGCGTTTGTTTATAAAACTAATGTTGCTCCTAGCGTCAGCGTGTTTGGAACTACACAGAGACCGGTTTTATTATTAGATAATCCTTAGGGATCGAGGGCAATGACCTAAACGGCTTCGAAATTTAAATTGACCTTATCTGTGGTTTCTAAAACTTTGGGATCTTTGAGGAGGTTTTCTATTTTTTTTATTGTGTCTGGAAATTAATTGGTAAGGAAATTAATCTTTTCCGATTTCCAAACATACTTCACCCACATTTTTCTATATAGTATAGAGAGAAAAAGGATTAAATTTTTGCGAAATTATCAGTCAGACACCTTACTTTACGTAACTACTTATCCTTTTTGCAAAATCTTTTGTCGAGTCCTTTTAAAATATAAACCGTTTACTTTTTTGTGGACGACTTTCTCTTGAACAAAAACAACAATAGATGTTTAAAAAGAGACAATAATAATGCAAATCTTGCAATAAATATTCATAAAGTTTATAACTTATTACCTGATTTCTCCATACTTCCAGTATTGTTTGAAATACCTTTGGCGGTAGACATCTTTGTAGATTGTATGGGTCTTTCAAGAAATTATCGACTTACTTTTAATTTTGAGTAAAAGAGCTTTTTGTCTTATTTTAAAACAAAATTTATAGGTTAGCCATTTTTGTAGATGTCAGACGAAATGATAAGATCGTCCACGTACACAGCTGTCTAGTTGCAATTTCTAATCATGGGAACCATAGGCGTGACATCTTAAAAGAAAATATGATTTGATACCGTTGCGAATACTGAAATTATTGTTGCAAGGTCCAGCTTGATCGAAATAGGGTCATCTTTTCTTTCATACACGTCAATTCTGTCAATAAATAAATTGGCTAATAAAGCAAAACCACCCTTGGGAACTGCAAAATCTTTCTGAACATCCCTCGAAGGTAAAGACATAAATGTCTCGGCTTGTCGCTTCCGAAAAAGCGTAGCACTGAAATTTGAACCATATTCCGAAGTCTTGAGATAGGTTTTAATTTAGATATTGCAGAAATACATGCCAGAAGAATAATGTATCTTAAAGCGAATGGAATACGGTCCCTTTTTGAGTGTGATTTCAAGGGACAGTACCTTTTAGGTACCGTTTCTCCACCCTTACAAATTTTGCTCCCTTTTGCAACGCGGAAGGTCTTGAGAATATTTTTTTCGTCTTAAATTACAACAATAGACAAATCAGATGATACAGATTCGCACGGGAAGTGTAGATAATAATAAATACAGCAGGTCACGACCTCGGCTGAATGGTATACATCCGTTGCCTCGCAGATTAAAAAAGTTTGATGGATGTTTGAAAGCTTTTGTTTGGTCAGCCATATAGCCTTGTAAAAATTAATAAGAAAGAAGAACTGAATTTTGCAAACAGTTTTTCAAAACTGTCTTCTAATAATAGTACCTATTGTTTTCTGGAGGCTCAAATCTGCTTTTTTTTTACAACTGAAAGACCACTGTTATTATATCGACACTCACTTACTGCTCAATTAAATGGTAAATCTGTTAAAGTTTTGAATCAGTGACAATAGACTGATATTGGTATTCTTTAGCATTTTTGCAAAACAGAAATTAATAATAACGGTCATTTTTATCTTAAAGCTGAAGGTCGTTACAGGACAAACTATAAATACATTATAATACAATTAACTGTATGTAAATATTATGTTTTGTTACAGGGAAGTGATAAGCATAACGGAAACAGCTTGGATAAATATGTAGTAAACATATATTTTATCCTCAACGCTGCACCGTAATATAATATTTAGTTTCATTACTTTATATAAGTAGGTATATGAAAAGAAAACCATAATAAAAAAAGGCGTGGGCAAGGTGCTTTATAGTTCACACTTTGTATGAATAAGACGTTATTAATATAAACTTGTCTATTTTTTAATAATGAATTTGGGAGACAAAATCGGCAATAATTAAAAAGTTATTGACCGCTTCGCATACATTTTAATTATAAATTGGGTATAATAATGTGTTTAGGTAACAATTTAGGCATTCCATATAAAACACCAAAAACACTCCCAGTAAAAAAAAAACAAGTCTGCCATCTTTTTTGCAGACAAATAGATCACACACACGACGGGTGATGATTGCAAAAATTATTCAAATTTATTAAAATATTCTAAACAAAAAGTGACTAAACTAGTTCTTCAACAGATTTTTTCTATCACTTTTTCCCACGACTTGTGTTTTTTTCGTACACTTGTATGGAAATTAACAAATTCGTTAGCAACTTCCGTCGACTAAGCAATAGGCATAATATTTTATTAGACGAATTCATTATTTTATTTTTTAGATTTCACGCAACGAATTCGGATTTCAAACTTGCACATTCCAAATTCAAACGGCTCGAACGTTGCGTTCGCGACAAATGGCATACTGTTCCTGGTGACGTCATCAACGGTTTTCAGCTATTTCGGTGCATCGCCACGCCAGCGCCTGCTTGTGGGAGCTTGGTTATAAGTATAATTGGTTTTAATTTTAACTGAACAACTTGTGCGTGACTTATTTTATGTTCTTAGTCTGGTCTGGATCAAGTCATGTTACGATTGTTATTTTAAGATCATTTCTATATTAACTTGAATTCCAAAAAGTGATGGTTGAGATTTGTTATGAATTTCCATGCCAATCCCTGCCAGGTTTAAAGTCCTGCTTTCTTGGTTTAAATTCAATGTCTAACGCCTATATTTTTATGACGTGTGTACGTTATAAGTTATCATAAGTATGACATTTGACCACATTTGACCCAATTCTGCCCTAAATAATAACCATATTGATAAACATAGTGTCTTCTAATGTTTGTGTGTCGCTGTCCTAGTTAGATTATTTTACTTCTTGTGATAAATGAGTTTAAACTTAGAGTTTATTGCATTTTAGGCAATATTTTTTTCTTGATTTGACGATAATAAGATTATACAAAATAGTATCGTTTGAGAATATGAATGTTCGAATTAAATACTTATTCTTGTGCTAAAATTATTAATTACCTTTAAATAATTGAAAACACATTTATTCACTCCGAAACAATATTTCAAACTAATCTAAATTAGTTTCCAACAAAAAACAACACAAGTGTTTCGCATCTTTGCCACGATTAGCAGCCATCTTGATTTTAACAGGAAAGGCGGGAATCCAAAAACAAAAGGTTATTTATAAGTGACAGTTTTGAGGTCACTTTATGGGTTGATGATGCAAAAAAATAATTAGCCACGATATTATTTTAACTTTTTAAAATTCTGATAATGGCGACATTTGGTTAGGCCTTAGAGCAACGATATGGCCTTCCGCTGGAAAAGTCGTGTTGCTCTAAGGGTTAGGCGGGCTGAAATCCATAGGGAAGGAAAGGAACAGAAGTTGTGTTGGCATGTGGTTAGGTGTGCTGAAATGCACAGAGATGGAAACGCTAACTATCGCTTTATTTTTAGAAGACAGTCTTTTTGACACTATATGCCTCTTCCATGTATCTTTTTGTAAGGTGACGATGTTGAGGCTGTATGGCTCTGTTCCTTTGCCTATCCTATAATGGATAAATGAAAAAAAAAAACACAAAGAGCTTGATTTTGTATAAATGTTACGCACAATCCCCGAAATCGTTCATTGGCCGGAATAAAGGCACACTTCGCGGATTGGCAAATTCAAAACGCGCAATCCCCGAAATGTTCTTTTATTTCGGCCATTGAGCGTTTTACAAAAACCATTTCGCGGACCGGTAAACACGAAACAGCCAATTGCCGAATTCATTGAAATATCAGGTGTAAAGGACATTAAAACACCAGGCATGAGGGACAACTTAACGCAAACTGATAGGGGTTGCTCAATCATTGAAACTGTATATTGTACCTATACCAGTTCTCTTTTTTCTTTTCAATTTTTAATTGTATGAATTACACACAATCACTACAAGGCTAGACGAGCTGATATTTTCACAAACTGACATGTAATAATAAAAAAAACATCTAGCTGTGGTGTCAAGCCGTTTTGATAAGTCCTTGGCTTCAATATACTCAATTGACGCTTAGTTTTACTGGGTTAGTTGGGCGCATCCGGCCGAACTATTATCATTATTCGAGACAATCATATCACAATGTTTCATTCAGTAAACACAAACCCGGTCTGAGAACGTTCGTACATAACATACTTACATAGTTAAATGTCCAAAAAGCTATGTTTTGACTGATAAAGTGGTACGAAAAGCTCTACCGATGAAAAATCTTTCAATTATTCAAATACTAAGATGGCATTTTTACGATTTGCCGTTTCTGAAGACATTTTAGTAAATACACCGATTCCCAAACATTTAAAATTGGGTCAGATAAGATGCCATTCCCTTTTGCCCCTTAAGTGAGTTAAAACATTTTAAAACCCGAAAGAACGCTACTAACGCGGCAAGCCGAAACGAAAGTATGTAAAAAGCGTGGTTTTACAAAAAAAATAAGTTATCTTGCCGTAAGACATGGCACAGTCGTGGCATGTAAAAAACCTTGTCTAATCACGCCCTTGAAACTGGCTGGTAAAAAAGTTAAGTGCACGTGTGTTCGAATTTCGAACGTTAATTTCGAACGAGAACCGTTTGGAAATAGAACACACGCATCTCATTTGAAATTCTCAGATATGGACCACCAGTTCTGTCTGAGTATCGAGAAACAATTAAAAAAATATCAATCTTCTGACATTCTTTTTTCAAACTTCCGAAACAATAAAATGTACCTACACCGAACTGACCGGATATGAGGACGAAGCCATTGAAAAGTCTAATTTCCGGTGCAAAAAAGAAATAACTTGTCTTCCAGAATAACTTTCGATTTTGCATTTTAAGGTGATACATTTTTTTAGACGATGCATTTCCTTTGAAAGTGTTGATAAAGCCCTAATAGAGTATTCATTGAAGTACGATTGAACATGAACATATTTCTTACACGATATTTCCGATCAGCTGGCTGGTCTACAGTTTTCTTAGAAAATGTATAAAAATCCATGTTTAGATTACACACTTGTCTTACAATGACGTCGCTGATGCAACTAAATCCCACTGCGTATCTTGCTTACGTGGGTGACGTACGCCACGTAAGTCTAGTGTGAAGGCACCATTATTTGATTGTCTTGTCGTCAACCTTCGTTCGTTTGGTTTAGTTCGATTCTATAGGTAGTTGCTCTTTCGTACTCTATCAACGCCTGCATTGCTATCGATTCGTAGAGGGCACTTATTGCCGTCCCTTTCTATTCTCTCATGATAGAAAATGACAGGTATAGACTTATATTAGTTACCTAAGTCGTGCATTTTTGCAACTACGAATTGCTACCAGGTAGTTTATTGTCAAAAGCAAACCAAAACTGAATTATTGTATACTTATTGCCAACTGTACCAAACTGTACACACTAATTATACTTTGTACATAAAACTAAGCATCTAAGCCAATCGAGACTGTAAACACGGTCACATGTGGCCATATGGCCGTAAACCAATATTTCACTGAGCAGAGTAACCGTCATGCAAATTTTAAACTTAGCTGCGTCTGCACATATGGCGCTGGTCGACGCGGGAGGCCGCGCAAGTGAGGGCTTTTAAAAGTTCATTAAAGTACGTACTATGCATAAAATATGTACAGTATGTATATAAGATCACGCCTATATCTGTTACAGAGTAGGCAGAGCATTAGACCGTTAATCCAAGAAAGATCTTGCGAGGTAGCGACCTGAAACTTAATGAAAACGCTCCCCTCCATATTTGTTACCTATCGCCTATTTCAATTGAATTAGCAAGACCAACGTGATTTGCGGCTAGTAAATTGATTTTGCTATGCAACTTAGCAGAGGTTCAAATAACGAAACAGCAGATTATAACATTTGTTACTAAAACTTGACTAGATTAGATAGAAAATACGCTGACTTCAGCGTAACGGAACCGGATTTGTATGAAGATTCGCACGCACACAAACACAAACCCCTCGTATTTACACTAGTGTCTCACGCACACTAGAATTAAAAAGTTGCCGCACTTACGGAGCTACTGTTCTTAGGTAGGTTGGAATCTAGTCGGAGCGCGCGGAGACAGGTCCTTAATCTAAGTTACAAACATAATTTCTATTCTTTCTTTAGCGAGTGAATTTTCGAGTCGAACAATGTCTATTAAGTTGTAAAGAAACAGCAATTTAAGGGTCGCAAAACACGTTGGTTGTTATAGATTTGTTTTCATAGAAATGTTACTGAAATCAAAATGATTACTCCACCGAATTTTGCCAGCTGTTCGGCTACGATCCGTTACTTACATTACAGCTTCAAAGATGCACTTGCTGCAATTTCTTATTGTTATAGTTCCGTTTCACGCAGCTGCGTCACCCCTCACCCCCGCAGCACGCGCCAAACTAAACGCGACACTTTTTTGTTGGCTTCTGACCCCTGCAATTATTTCTTTTCTTGTGATTTTCTTTAGATTTCTGTTTCTAATAAATAATTGAAGGGCCTAGTTTAAAAGTCCCATAATCGCGCTATGGTATGGGTCTCTTTTGCAACTAGGCCCTTCAATTAGAAATGCGAGTAATTTTTGAATGTATTGTTCTATTTTCTTTTTATTTATCTCAACTTATACTGTTCTTCTTAGCGTATCTGTTGCAGCCAGCATTATCAGCCGCTGACATGAGGTCTTCCTGCGCTGCGTAGCTCTGAAATTTGTGTTTTTTTTTTCAAATATTTTTTCACATGTAAAAGTAGGTAGTTAACCACTCTTGGTCATCAAAAATATCTATAAAATGTTACATATCCAATTTATGAGGTTGTTAAAGCTCTACCTACCCCGTAAAGGATAAATAACGAAGACAAAGAAGTCAATGGCTTGCGTAACTTGATGATAAGTTGATATGATAAAACACCCACTTCCTCTAGTAACTTGACTCTCTAAAGGAGGGTACCGAACCAAGCTTAAATCCTGTGGTCGTCACATCCGTCCGGTATCATTCGTCGTAGTGAGTAGTGAGTGAGTGAATGAAGAAGTGAATGAACTGATTTCATTCAAGATTGGCTTTTTTTTTAAAATATTGTATTTTTAAATGTTGTGTATCATTCATGTTTATTTTAATTTGGCTGAGCAATCATATGTTCTAATGTAGTCATATTATGTTGTAATGTGGCCACAGGGACATGCAGATTTTCACATTCCTGATTATTTAATGTTCGTCCATTGATTTAATGTCTTGGACACTGCAGGCGGAATCTTCTGATTGTCTGTAAGCACACTGTCGTTGATAATGCTCGTTACACAACAAACCATGTCAGAGGTCTATTGGCTACGCTACTAGGCGGTTTAAAAACTCTGTTATATGTAAAAATGTATGTAATTCTACTCATAACGGTTATTTGGCCGAAGCTGCAACGCGACGACATTAGTTTGATAACAATGTAACTGCAACTACAAAGTTGTAGATAGAAGATGATTATCAAGATGTAACTTGGGGTCAAAAGTTAACAAAAGCTGCGTCTTCATGCAGCGTGCGTCTTGGCGCGTGCGGGGGAGCAGCTGCGTCAAACGGAACGTAACAACAAAGTGCGTGAATTTGGAATCGGTAACGGAAGCTACAGTCGTACAAGGATCTTTTGGCGCGTGGGTGCCACTGAACTTCAATTATTATTCATTATCTATCTATTATTTACTACTTACTTTTAATTATTGAATTATAAGCGCAAATAATTCCCGCTTATAATTCAATAATCAAAAATAGCAAATAACAAACAAATAATGAATAACAATCAAAACTCAATGACACCCACGCGCCAAAAGATCCTTGTACGACTATACAAACAAACAGCTGTCTATCTTTAGACTAGTTACAACCATCCTTTTTTTTTTTTAAATCAAAATATTGCCATCTGATTAGGTCATTAGGAGATGATTAGCAGTATTTTTCGTAAATTAAGTTTATTTTGGATTTGAAATCAATGGGTTTAGTGGTTACCGAATCTAGGTAAGTAAGTACTATATTTTTATTTTCAAATTAATTTGATCTTGAACCTTGTCTAGGTCACAGGCGTCAGATTCAGAGTCGACGATGGAGCGAGCTTATCCAGAAGAATGCTTAGTAAAATTAGAGTTGTGTTTTATGCGTTTAGACAACCACTACATTATAATACATGCGATTTCAGTAAATATGCTCCCCTAGAAACTGCAGAAAAATCCGTTATGGCGCTTGGGGGTCAAAAGTTAACAAAAGATTATATCCTTAGATAAATTGTACATCTTTGGCGCGTGCGGGGGTGTTCCGCAGCTGCGTAAAACGGAACGCAACAATAAGAAATTGCGGCAAGTGCATCTTTCAATCAGAGCCAGCTGGAGCTGGGACAGATGTGCATCCGGTTTTGGGGTGTCTTGAGGGCACTAGACCTTAGAGGCTTAGACGACATTGAAGAAATACTCAGTCAGTGAAAGAAGTTAGGCAGAAAAATCGCTACAAGCCACTTTAAGTACAGATTTCATGTTACTTGAATCTAGATAAAGATCTAATATGTAAAAGAAAATATATTTCAGGGTACCTAGTACGATGAATTCCGTATAAAATTTGAGCCCATTTTCAGATAGGTAGGTAGGCAGCACGTGGCTCTATCCTTTGCCCTATTTTATTTATAAGTATTTTTACTGGCGGGCTTCGTTGACCTTCGTCTTCTGGCAGATGGTTTTCGCAGGCGTGGTTTTAGATAAGATTAAAATGATTTGTGGCTATTTGGTTACGATATAAATAAACAACTATATTTTATTCCCTGATAATAGCTTTTTGGATGGAATTGACTAATGTGCCCTTGAAAGACCTTTTTTAAAATTGTAATTTGCGATTCTTTCCGGCCAGTCGTTTTTATTAGCGCAAATTATATAGCTCAAGTTACGAACCTATGACCATACCAAACAGCCTAGTTTGTTTTAGAAAATCTCTGTGTTTGGCGTTGAATAGACAAACAAGAGAAAAAATATCTCAATCCTTTATTTATGTCCGATCGGATACGGAAACGCACGTGCGCCATATTTTGATTCGTGTAAAGATGTTGTCGTTTCAATCCTATTAATAGGTAGGTACTTTTTCTTTTTTTAACCAGTCAATAAACAGCTTTTTTTTTTAATAAGTTATGTCCTTCTTTGCTGAAATTGAATAACTATCTACCATCTGTGCAACTGATGCTTTTCAATGTTTGCAAACAATTTAATAATCACATCATAATAAATCGTCCACAATGCTGATGGAGGTTTATGGTCATCGCAATCAACGCAACTTGTTCAAAACCATAGACAATTATTTTTTCTCTCAATACTTTGAAAGGATGCACTGCATACACCACACCCTCTTCAATTTGAATAGAGAACAATGAACAATACGCCCGCTTCGATCGATATGTAACGGACGAGCAAAGAGTATTGGCTGTGCAGTGGAGAGGGCCTTTGCCTGCGTGTGGTAATCGGTAAAAATAAAAACGTTTGCGCGCGATTGTCTATAGAATATTTGTTTTTAAAAGTATTTTCAGTACTTGTTATATTACACTTTACAAGATATGATAATAAAATTCAAATAAAACGACAACTTACTCCATGCTTATTTTGATGTACCTAATGGTGCTAATTCAGGACGCACTATTACTAATTCTAATTCTTAGTAGTGCTGTCACTTACTTAAATTTGACATAAGAACAGGATAGCAGACAAACACGTGACTTTGACATTCCTAATTTGACGTACGGCGCTTTAAATAAAAAATGACCGTAGAGCGTACTCACTAATTTTACGTAATTTAAGCAGTCTTATGTCAGATTAGGAATGTCAATGACATGTGTTTATTTGCTATCCTGTTCTTATGTCAAATATAAGAAAGTGACAGCGCTACTAAGAATTAGAATTAGTAACTGGACGGCGTGAATCGAGGCCAATGTCTAAACTTTAAACTTAGGTTAGTTATGAATTCATTCGCATAAGTACACATCATTTTGCGGACTTACGAATAATAATGAACTCTTTATCACCCCTCTAGTGTAAATATGCATGCATGCATACTTATATCAGAGCTCTTTATAAAAAACCGTTTTATTGAAATAACCACCCCCGTGATACATGCTTACATCATCCTGACAATAAAAAATTATCCATATCGATATTAACACACATTTTGGGGGTGTATGTGTATAATTTGGCTGTATAATAAAGTTGCGACGAAATTAAAAGCGAAAGTTTTTGAAATAAGAACATTACTTTTTTTTTTCTTTTAATATACCTGTTAGATAGGCTAAGTTTTGGCCATGTTGTCTAGTGTTTAGTAAAAGAAACTTTTAGTTTAAATTTGCTGATAGTTAGACTTTTCCATTCTGTATTATTGGAATGATAATTAAAAAAGATTTATGATTACACGTGAGAATTTTCAAATCCAAATTCCCATTTTTAGAAACTAGTTTTTGAATCAAGATATTTGGGCTCCGTTAGTCAATCAACTCATACTTTCCCTACTTGGCTATAGTTAGGGGAACCTTATGAACGTTACCACATTTTAACGGTTTTGCGATCGATTAACTTTTTTTATAGTTAGTTGGGGTAACGCACAGTGATTTGGGGTGTATTGGGTTTAATATTTTTATGATACCAATTATGGTTTTTGTTTTTAATTTGAAGATGTTTAAGTATCAAAAGCAGCAGCAGTTGTCTCGGAGTTTACACCTTTGCACATTTTTATACAAAAACAGTATCTTCTTTAAGTATCTATGATATGGCCCCACAGCATAATCACGTAAAGAATGATTGATTGCCCAAAATGTTAGTGTTCCAATGCAGTTAGTATCTAGCTTCTTTCATAGCGAAATTTCAATCACAGCGGAAGATTGTTGCAACTGCTCTTGACTTTCTTTTAAGTTTAAGAACAGTGCGCTAATATTTTGAACTTGACACTGGCAGGATGCCGCGGTTCGTTTAAACCAATATCCTTCCTGCTCTATATTTAGAGTTAACGGCCAGATGCGGTTTGGATGACGTGTTTTTTCCATTCCGATACCTCTCCGGTATTTCGAGAATTTATTTAATAGTTTTGGTATAGTACCAGACTGGTATACTTCCTTCGTACCTAAAACTGGAATTGACGAACATGAATGCGTTTGTCGATTTTTTGCTATAAAAGGATTAAGATTTTTTATAATCGTATTTGTATAAGTAAGCCACTAAAATAGCGAATGATTTAGTTCTTATAGTCAGATTTATAAATAACTAAGCCAGTGTAGTCCAATCTTTCACGAATTTTAGCTTAAGCCGACTAAGCCTTTAAACTTTTTTCGTTTTCCCGCGCCACGAAAAAAAGTTAAACTGTCAAAAGGGGTGCGTTCAGAAACTAGCTCGCTCGCGACAAGTGAAAGAGTTCGTTAGCCGTTGTATTGTATTCTTTACCAAGTAGTGCATCCACCATTGTGCCGTATTGTAGTGCGCCATGGGGATGGTGCATTGATAAAATCGGGTTTGAGACGGTCTTTAACCGACTTTCGTAAATAGAACTTTTCAAGAAAATTGTTTAAAAAGCTTTTATAAGTACAACGGCATTGCATGCATTAAATTGGTAGGTTTTTGTGCGGTGATATTAGTATGTAGTTCTTTATAAAAAATGAAATTATGTGTAAAGCTTTAATTGAGAAACTACCTATGTTAAAAAACAGGATTTAATATAGTATATGTATGTATGTAGTAAAATCTAATGCTAAAAGCTACTATTGCTTCATGCCTTTTTATTTTTTAATCCAAGAGCCAAGAAAATAAAGTACCTATCCCATCATGGTACCTACATCCTACAACCAAGGTAATGGGCCCGATTTGTAACCATGCCATCCCGTTCTGTTCTCTCATGATAGAAAGTGACAGGTATGGACTTATATTAGTTCCAGCCCGCGAGAAAATATTAATTTATTTTTGTTTCAAAAGCAATAACGCTGTAAGTGTTATTTTCCAAAAGAACATGGATACCAATATGATAAAGTCGAAGAAAGTACCTAAATGTAAAAGAAGTCGTTTATTCACTAAAATATAGCCAGTTTTGCTGGTATTACCGTAATTTTTTTTTAAATATACATACATATAATCACGCCTTAATCCCTAATGGGGTAGGCAGAGCGTAAACGACCTAAAAAAGGTAGTTCCGCCACGTCTGAAGTTTTGAGGGTTATTCTAGATTGATCTGTATATTGCTATAGTGACAAGTTGTCAGCCCATCGCCTAAATTACAATACTGAAATCCTCGAATCCCTTAGCTGATTTTTACAGCATGCCCGGGAGGAGATGCAGCTGGCACATTCTATGTTTTTCTATCACTCCCAGTCCAGCATGGAAGTAGTTTTTACTCCCAGACCAGTATGTAAGTGTTTTTAAATATAAGTTAGAAAAAAAAGAAGTAACGGCATAGGTAGGATGGAATCCCCAATGACGTAAGTCGCAAATACATGGCGCCCTCGACTCGCGCCTTACCGTTATTTTTAATAAAAAAAAATAAACGTCTCCTTTCCTTGGTGATAAGCGCGGTGCAAGCAATGCACTATTGTTGTCGTGAAAGAGGGTGAGGGTTATGCTGCTTCTACATTCACAAGCGAAGCGAGTAAGCATGAGATATAATTTGAAAATAATAAATAAAATTTATTAAAAAAAAAAAAACGTTTTTCAACATTCTATGTCATGGCATATTGGAATATTTAAAAGAGTCTGTTGAAATCCTCTTCAAACTAGATTTTATCAATGAACTTCAAGTACCTAATCCGCTTTTTCCGTTCAATGTGAACAAACCCATAAGTAGTTTAACGTTACAAAGCCGTTGATTGCAATCCATCATTTCTCTATTACGTAGAATAACTGATTCTAACGCTTTTGGTCTTACTGTGTGCTTTTTTTTTCGGTAACTTAAAAATATAAACAAAGATGATGTGCGGCTGACTGATAAATGAGAAGCACGTTCTTCATTTCAAAAAAACACGATTACACTCATCGCCTGTATCGATCGAGGTGCCATGGACATACACAGAAACAACCACAAAGAACGCCCAGACCCAGAAACAGACATTTAAATTCATCATTCAAATAATAGGAATCGAACCCGGGACCCCCTGCGTAGCAGGCAGATACACTGCCAACTAGGCTGTGTGGGCCGTCAAAAAAAAACCATGCCGTAAAGCACCTAAAAATTAAAACAATCGTTACTGGGTGTACTGTACAAAACTTAGGATGCTCTGTCAAAGAAACTGAACAACTTTCACAAAGAAATGCTGAAAAAAAAATTACTGCCCCATACAAATTGACCACCAATTGGTTTTTTGTTTTCTACTAGATTTTTTTGTGCGAGTTGTTCAGTTTCGTTGAATGAGCAACCCTTTTCTTTTAGCTTTCAGGAGTCGAAGAGTCAACAGAGTTAGCCCAAAATACGAAAAAATCTATGATCGTTTTCGATTTTAATCACTACCGAAATAGTTTCATAAGTCGAATAAGTTTTACTTCCATGCTGGACTGGGAGTGATATACTTCCATGCTGGACTGGGAGTGATAGAAAATCATAGAATGTGCCAGCTGCATCTCCTCCCGGGCATGCTGTAAAAACCAGCTAAGGGATTCGAGGGATTCAGTGTAATTTAGGCGATGGGCTGACAACCCGTCACTATAGCAATATACATAATCATCTATAATAACCCTCAAAACTTGTCAGACGTGACGGAACGACCTTGGGTCGTTTTTTCTCTGCCTACCCCATTAGGGATAAAGGCGTTATTTTATGTATGTAGGTATGTTGTATGTTTACAAGATAACGGTTAAGACGTATTAGTAATTCACCCTCACCATTACCGAATCAATTTATTCCTTATTATACATGACCGTACAATTTATTATTCAATTATGTTAAGTTATAGTCTGCTAATCTTTATTGATTTTTTAAGTATGGAAACGTTTTACTTTATGGAAAATCTTTGAAACAATTAACGCACAGCATTTATGCAATGGCAGTAGGTACCTACGTCTACATTTCTACGTGAAATTCCCTGGCGAAAACGGTATTTATTAAACCACTGCTTACCCCTTAAGAGCCACAAGCGTGATTTTATGTATTAGTAAAGTGGATTAGTGATATGAACGTTGGTTAAAAATTATTTTGACCACTTGACAAATGATTTCTAACAGGTACCTACACGGCTACTCAAAAGTCGTTTGAACATTTTCGGGGTAAAATTAACATATATCAACATTGTCACCCACATGAATAGAAATAGAACCCCTACTTGTTTACAAAAGGACACAATACAAAACATTATTGAATGCGTGGGCGCAGGTAGTACGGTAACTTCTGAACGTACCTCATTTGACGTTTGACAGCTGATTCGATCGAACACACGGCGGCGCGAGATTGGCGCGAATGTCTTGCCTTCCGAAATATTTCTCTTCATTTCTGCCATAAAAATCATCGATAAAACCTACTGCCTGTGGAAAAATTCTTCAATAAACCCTAATAAATGTGTATAGAAGTGAATTCGTGAAGAAAAGTGTCGAAATTGTGGAAAAATGACCACAGTCCTAACCTAACCTTTTGCTCGGTTCTTTAGTTACTTTTTACCATCACGATGGAACTACAAGGATTATACACCAAGAAAAGGGCCGGAGGTATGTCGAAACTAGTTTCTAAACTGTCTTCTGTCTATTTTTTATCAATAGGTACCGAAAAAAAAAGACATAACATAGCTCCCCTTTCGATAAAGGGTAGAAATTCTTTGTTGCCTTTAAGATTCGATTTTTAAAATTTTAAACTGGTATATCCGTGGGATATCAATTGTGTTTGAAAAAGGAATAGATAGAAATTGAATTCTGAGCTCTTGAATTTAGAATACAAAATAATTACTGAAGGTATTTTAGAAGGGTGTGATTTTAACTGTACCCTAATCTAATACTTGAGTTGTGATTTATTAATTAATTGATTTGACAGACAGACATAGGTTGTAGTTATTTATAGGGTCATTGAACTATCAGGGCAGTAATTTAATTTTTAACTTTTATGTTAAGAACTCTGCCTACTCCGTAAGGGAAAAAGGCGTGACTTTATATTTATGTAAAGAAAAAAATACAAAATGTGATTGTTGAACATTTTAATAAAATGATAAACAGCTGTTTCATTGTCTTCATACAGGGTGTTAATTTCATTGAGTTCCACTCCACAGCTTACCCCCTAATTATATTATTACCCCCTTATAAATTTTTTGACAATGCTATATTGACATTTTGAGAATTAGACATTTTGCGATTTTTGACATTTTGCGTTTTGGCAATCTTGGAGTAACTTCCTTCCACCCAATATTAATTTTGCCTCTCTCTTGTTACAGATTGATAACGGACAGTTTCAAAATCAACTCTGGCAACAACGCAACGAAACGGAAACAGGAGGAGTCGTTATCTTCGAACTTCAAACTTAAAATGAACCCGCACTCCTTAAACTTCAAATCTCCTTTAAGCTCACCCGTAGTCACATCTAAACGGAGAATATTAGGCGAAATTACCAACAATTCTATATCTGCAGAAACACCAAGCAAAAGAAGAATCTTAGGAGATATAAATATGAATGTAGATTCACCAAGAAATTCACCGCTGCAAAGACTTAAAATTGAAGACAGAAAGTCACCGTTCATAGACCAATCGCCACTTCAACGATTAAAAACAGAAAATAGAATATCTCCGCTAATAGATAGAAATTTACAATCACCGGTTACTAGCCGGTCTTTTAAAAGAATGACTAAGATTTCAAGGATATTCGAAGAGCGGACTAAGTTCAAAATGTCTAATAAAGAGAATAAGGAGAATTTAAGTCTTTTGTGCAATGAAAGCTATGTTCAGTTGGATGTGGAAGAAGAGACCAGGGATAGTTTTGGATCGTTCCGGACCCAGGAGACTGTTACCAACTGGTCGATGACTAAGGTTAGTCATGCATTTTTTTATACATAACTTGATTTCCGCCCAGCGGTTTCAGCAGGCATTAAAAAGAAGCCTATGTCAGGGTGTCAGCTAACTCAATACCAAATTTTATTAAAATCTCTCTAGCCGTTTAGATGTGAAAGAGTAACAAACATCCATCTATTCATCCATCCATACTTATAAACTTTTGCGTTTAGGTATAATATTATTAGGATCGAATAGAAACCAAAATTTCGCACAGGAGGTCGAACTCACGACCTTCGGCGAGCCGTGCCGCTGTCACCGCTGTTTTAACCAACAAGCCTTTAAATACTCCGGCGGAATTAATGGTTCCATCCAAACAAGGTTAGACCGCACTAGGACGTAGCTGCTGGTCCACTGCTGGTCACTGCTGGTAGCTGCAGCGGAGCGGCGCGGCGCGTCACGGCGCGACATAAACTGTCAAAATGTATGAAGTGACATTGCCGCGCCGCTCCGCTGTAGCTACAGTCGTATACTAGGTAATCTGTGCTGTAGGGTCAAACATTGTGAAGCACCTTCTCTCGGACAATTTTACTAAACCTTAAGACCATTGAACACTTCATTTTGCGATCTTCCTAATTAAAAAACGTAGCTACAATAGTACGTTGTTTAACGAGTGGAGAACATGACCGATTCCCACGAGGGTGTAGTTTGAGGCCCGAAGCGTAGCTGAGGGCCTCAATACACACGAGTTGGGAATCGCATTTTCTTCCGAGTTATACATATAGTGCTGTCAGTCATTTTGTGGGCTTCGAGATACAAACTTTTTGTGTTTTGGCATCCGCCTGTTTCTAGTTTTGAATTATGAATTAAAAAAAAAATAATGGAGGGGAGAAAGTAAATCCTATACATTTTTGCCGCCCGCATATTCATTCGCTTGGATTTACGTACTTTCTTCCCTTTTTTCAAGAAAGAACTAATATACTTTCCGAATAGGTGTAGTATAAAAGTATGTTTCTCTTCTTTACAGCTGGATTTCTCTGACGCTCTGCAGTCCACATCGAAAGCCTTCGAGGAGGAAACCGAACCCCAACAACCCGTAAAAGACTTATATGTACCTGAGAAAGAGATGGACACAGACTTGGAACTCGATTTCGTTACGCTACACGATCTAGAAGAAGAATTCGAGAATGACAACTTCGACACTTGCACGAAATACGAAATCATTTCAACGGATAGTCCAAATATCATCTCTAGAGGACGGTCTTCTTCGTCAAGGAAAGTTAACTCGAAGGAATTTGTTTTTGGGGCCCCGTTGGCTGATAATGAACAGTCCACTTCGTTCAACAAACCGAATGTCACTGCTACAAGGGCGTTGAATTTCGAAGAAGAACAATCATTTGAGTTCACGTCGCCTGCTACTAAGAGAAATACTGCAAGTTTCTCAGTGAAGAAATCTTTGAAATTCAACGAGACTCCAACGAAGAGTCCGATCAGATTTGACACTCCAACTAAGTCTAGTTTAGGAGCGACACCTAGCAAATTCACGCGTACTCCTACGAGAAACCCTTTGAGACATGAGAAAAGCGATTCAAGTATTGGTTCTATGTTCTCATCTCCGAGTTCAAGCCATCTCAGGCTATTCACATCTGAGAGTACAACATCTATGGAAAGTGGTTTCATATCCGAATTCGAAGAACCGTTCTTAGAGCTGGAACATGACTCAAACTCCCCGAAAATGCCTAATTTCAACGACCTTCTCTCCGGTCAGATCAAAGAAAACATCATTACAAACAAGAACTTCATGCGACGGCCTACTTTACAAAGAAGTTTATCTTTCAACCCGGAAGGACGAACAAAGAGTATGTTTTCCATCAGTGAAAGAGAAAGCCCGGAGGGACGGAAATCACAGAAACGGCAAGAGTCTATGCTAGAAAACTTTGGCAACAAAAAAAGGAAAGCTGACCTACCTTCTCCGACAGAAGAAAATTTGGAGAATTTGGAGAATCTGGAGAAACCGCGCAGGCCTACGCTGCAGCGGGCGTTTTCGGAGAACCACGCTTCGATCATGTCTGCTCTGGCGAGGTGTAAGTAGTTCACTATTTGCATGTTTCTCCTGGTCTCCCGGTAATGTGGTAGCTGATTGAGGTAAGTACTTGTAGAATAGATTATTTTTCCTTTCGTAACATTTTCCTTGGTCGAAAAATGTCTTTTTCTCATGTTCTTTTCGCAAAATGTCCCATTCGAAAAATTACCGTTTTTCCCATTACTGTTTATTTTTTTATTTCTTTTTGACATTATGTGAAAGAGATATTTTGCGACGATACAATTTTTTTTTATAAATCTTCAAAATTATTTTTGTTCCTTTACTTATAAAAAAACTCACGATCCAATTTTCTCTTGACAGCATCAACAGAACCGGACCTGATCGGTGACTTCTCGCTCCCGTACTGCCTCCCTCTGACCGGCGGAGACCACTCCGACCTCAAGTCCATATCGTGTGATACGCTAGCTGCTCTGCTGAGGGGAGAATATGACCATACAGTCGAGGAGTTCAAGGTCAGTTCATAGTCATTTGTTATTTACTATTTGAGTTAATATACCTCAGTCAGCTCGCTATGCTCACCATATAAGTTGATATACCTCAGTCGGTAACATTATCTCGCGCTCGCTACGCTCGCCATATAAGTTGATATAACTTGAACAATAACGCAATATTTGCGACATAATTATTAACATTTAGCCGGTGCCTTCGTTCGCGTGAAAGGTTCGATACGCTTGAAAATAGATGAACGTATCAGAAAGAAGTAAATATAAACAATTGTAACCTGAAACCTGTAATCGTGGAATAAATAAATTAAACTGATTAAATAGTATCACTGTCTTGTATTGTGGGGGGGGAGCCGTCCTCAACCCAGTGTCTCGATGTCTCGTTGTTAACAATTCTCTCTGCATTTCAGGTGATAGACTGCCGTTACCCGTACGAGTACGAAGGTGGTCACATCCCGGGCGCCGTCAACCTGTACACCCCGGCCTTAGTCCAGTCTCTACTGGACCGGCCCCTGGAGACCCCGCCCCCCCGGGGGGCAGGGGACAAGAGGAGCGTGCTGGTCTTCCATTGTGAATTCTCCATAGAGCGAGGACCTCAACTGTAAGAGTTTTTGTGTTATTTGCGCCGCTGTTTCACCCGCGTCTTTCTCTACACATTTATATTTCCCGCGTAAAAGAATTTTTGAAATCGGTTTATTCGTTACAAAAATACTATACATACAAAAACTCAAATCTTTCCTCTTTTATAATATATGCTGTTTGAATAAATCGTTGGCAAATTGTAATATCAAAATAATGACAAAATCACATTTGACCAAATCCTCGTTTGGTCAAATTCGGATTTGGACAAATTCGCGTTCGGCCAAAGATTTCGATCTACATAATTTTTACATCCCTAAATAACGACTTGTATGCATGTCACAAAAAATTTACTATGTAACCTAGTTAAGCATTTTTTTTTTATTTAAGCAATTTTCCTCTTTCTAGATATCGCTACTTACGTTCATCAGACCGCTCCAAGAACATGGAGAACTACCCACATTTGAACTACCCTGAGATCTACCTACTCCACAAGGGCTACAGGACCTTCCACCAGAAATACCCGGAACTGTGCACCGGAAACGGATACACCGCCATGTTGGATCCGAAACACACGCATTTGTTGAAAAAACACCGCTCTCTAGAGGTACCCACTTCTTTCTTTACACATCACCGAAAGGGACATAGGAAAGGGCTGTTTTGATTTTTGAGTGGTGATTTTCGTCAAAGTCGCAAAAAGACTAATTCGAAAAATGTCTAATTTTTTTTAGTAAGACTTTCTTTGTGTTTTCTTAGTTTGTACATAGCTAAATTAAACAATAATTGCAGATGTAGTTAACTTAAAAATAATGTTATATTTAGAATATAAAAAATAATACATTTTAATGTTTATTAGACATTTTGAGATTTTGTTTTTTTCGGTTTCAAAATTATGTCAAGATTTTAGCTACATTACATCCAAAAAGGTGCTAATATTTGGAAATTCAAATGTTTACGAAAATTCGAATATAATTTTGGTGTAATTTCAAATATCACAACTAAAACTTGTCTTCAATGCATTAGACCAAACGGGAAAAAGTTGGTGAGATTTTTCGAACTGAACAATTTTATCTTAGCTTTTTGACCAAAAGTTGTTCAGTATAAATAAAACTGACAAAGGAAATCAAAATATAACGATTTTATTACAGTTTGTGTACTTGAAAGTCGAAACTGAAAATTTTGGTTTTCGGTAAGCATTTAGAAAGCATTTATTAAGATTAAAACGTCTAGATTTAAGTTGTAAATAAAAAATTTATGCCATATTAAAATTAAATTATTAGTACAAAAAGTAGTGATAAATTGGAGTCGATTCTGGCGGATACATTTCTGGAAAAAAAAAATGATGACTGTCACTCTACATCTGACTTTAAAGATGTAAGGGAGACTTAAAAATTCTAAAAGTGTACATTATGGGAAGTGAACATTTTGGGAAGTGGTTGGGTACTTGAGCTTAAGCTACCCAAGCTTAAAAAATTCAAAACGTTTCTACAATATTGTGGATTTCATTCATTATTTAAAAAGAAATGCACATTTCGATTTTAACAATCGAATTAAAAGTATATAAGTAAATGATTTGATTAGTCAAATATTTACTAAAATGTGACGTCATAATTTACTATTTTCATACAAAAAAGCGTTTTTGACATTTCACAAAAAGTTGCTGATTTGACTAGTTGGAAAGTAGCCAATTTATAAATGTGACTGGTTTTTGTTCAGAAATGTGTCACCACAGTTGAAACTTTTATTGTGTTGACTTAAAATGTCTTAAATTAGTACCTACTTTAAGAAAATTTAAAAGACGTTTAAAAGTAATACTTTATACGTATAGTAAAAAAACATCATAAATATTCCCACCTTTTAGAACATTATGCCATTTTTCTAGTGTTTCTAATTTTACTCTTTGACTTTGCAATATAGGTAAGTAATTAGTTAAGGCGGTTTAAAAAAATATAGTTCGAAATTCAAAATTCTTTAAGAGGATTGGTTGACATTTGAATTTCGAATGGCCATTTTGAGTGTTCGAAAAATATTAAAAATGACGGGTTTTAATTCCTACAGAGAGTTTATTTTTAGACAAATTAAGAAAATATGGGGTGTAAGCAGTGTGGTTGCTCAGTCAACGAAACTGTTGCTTTTTCATACAAAATGACCAGCTCGATCAGACAATTTGTATGGAAAAGCAATTTTTTTTTTCATATCCTGAAAAATTGTTCAGTATCGTTGACTGAGCAACCCCTATCAGTTTGCGGGACGCTGTCCCTTACACCCAGTATTTTTCTAAAAAAAAAAACCCTGTGCAAGAATTGTAAATATTAATGTTATGTTTAGGTTTAATTTGCTGGGGCCACCGTAAGTTTAGCGATTTGATAGTTACATACAAAAATGTAGACTAAAAATAGAAATATTGTATGCTAATCTGTATTTATTTACTATACTGGGGTGTAAAAAAAATGCGGACCAATTCTTAGGGTACAAATTTACTTAAAATACTGAACAAATAGTGGCTGCTTGAGTAATTTTGTATGGGAGGCGCAAGTTTTTTCATATTTCGACCTTGAGGAAAGTTGTTCAGTTTCATGGGTAAGCTTCGTACGCTAAAGTTTGGTCAGCAATTTGGTCACACCCCATAGTTTTTTTTTTTTTCATTCATCCATTATAGGATAGGCAAAGGAACAGAGCCATACAGCCAGAATACCTAGATTGAAAAGTTGACAAATGAATACTCTTTTGGTGGCCCAATATTTTTTAATAGTTCTTTTCAAGTTTTGGAAACTTATGACGACGTACTCTCAAAAATTATACTTTTTCATATCCACGTTGTTATGACGCCATGTTGAAGTATAATTTTATATACCGCCGCCATTTTGTTTTCAAAACTTCCCCAAGCTTTAACTTTTTTTAAACATATGTGCCGTTTTAAAACCCAAGAATACATAGTATAGTTTTTTGTAAATAGGTAAATTAAAATCTAGTAGGTAGCATGTTTTGAAGTTTACAATTTACATGTTGCAAGAAAAAAAAACATAAAATGCAAGTAGTGTATACTCTTCGCGACCTTTGAGATTTAAAGAAAAAAAATGCTACTAGTTTGTAAATCTAAAATGAACTTTAAACTTTCTTATTCTTTCTTATTCCTAAAAAAAAAACTTTTAGTTTTTATACTTGTACTTTTCTTAGTTCTGTGTTTCTAAACCTACCTAGTACCTACAATTGATTTGCAAATTGATACTTACGAATTGGGTACTTGACTGGGTAGCTTAAAAAATTCAAAACGTTTATACTTAAAACTGATGGCTAAAAATATTGTGGATTTCATTCATCATTTAAAAAAAAAATGCACATTTCGATTTTAACAATCGAATGAAAAGTATATAAGTAATTGATTTGATTAGTCAATATTTACTAAAATGTATTTTCATACAAAAAAGCGTTTTTGACATTTCATAAAAAGTTGCTGATTTGACTAGTTAGAAAGTAGCCAATTGTAAATTGTTGCTTTTAAAAATAGTGCGTTTATTTCAATAAGGACTTAAGTCTAGATGCCACTACCTGTCACTTTCAGAATGAAAGGATTGAAAAAAACAGGAGATTTCGTCTGTACGGTTTTCGATTATAATCTATGATTTTACGCGTTATTTATCAGTCAAATAAAAGCTGCCATGTTTTAAGATGGCGGGTAAATACATTGCAAAGCGTAAACCATAGAGTATAAATCTCCTGTCCTTTTTCAATCTTATTATTTTGAAAGTGACATCTATATTTTAATTTTAGCTTTAGCCGGTGGCATGTAGAGTTGAGCCCATTGTAAACAATACATAAACTTTTTATATGGCAATATTATTACGCTTGAAAATAATTATGTTTAATTTAAAAAATACATATATATTTAAACTTAAAAATTATGTTTATGACCTACGTTTTCTAAGAGTAATTCACATAAATTCTATTGTTTAAGTTATATTTTTGATGTTTTCATTACTTGGGCAAGTTTAGCATCTGTTTTTTTATGTTTTTTTTTGTTTTTTATTTAAACATTCAAAATTCTAACCTTCAAGTTCACTTTTATGTGCTTTTTGTTTTTTCTGTTTAAATATTTTAATTTTTCCCATCCTTGTTCAAATACGGTGCAAAGTGTCAAAATTGTTAAATGTTTCAAGAAACTGAATTCATTGCGAAAAATACGAGTTTTGCTATTATGCGAATATGGCATTATACGAGTTTGCATTGCGAAAAATACGAGTTTTGCTATTATGCGAATATGGCATTATGCGAGTTTGCATTGCGAAAAATACGAGTTTTGCTATTATGCGAATATGGCATTATGCGAGTTTGACATTCTGCGCCGTGACGTTCTGCTACAACTTGCTCAAGTAGTGAAAATAGAAACATTCTGAGATTTTTTGCGAGTCACAAAAACTCGTGATTTTTTTACGCTTACTAGTGTTTTTCTGTAAATATTTATAAGTATTCAGAGTATGTTTTAAACTTCTAGATTTTAAGTTTAATTTTATGTCTGACCTATTAAATAGACTGTCGTTTTCTAACTATTATTGGATTTCTTCACATAAGATAAAATTTTATCCCTTGACTTGTTTGTCGAAAAGATAGACTGAAGATAATTTTAAATTATAAAACACGGCTGGATGCGTGGGGTTTGAGCCTAGGTATTTGACCTAAAACCTCCAAAATTTAATGTAGAAGGTTACTGTTAAAGACCTGGGCATATCCCTCACACGACCAAGCGACAGTTAATTAAATACAAATGCGCGTCTTTTCACACAGACTATCTCCCAATATACCTTCTATTTTTCATTATGTCTTTGATTATGTCGATAAATGATTGAACGTTCTATTCTCTCGCATACATTTTATCCTGTTTAACATTCAATGAAATAATATATTGTGTAATAAAATAACTAACCTTAGATTTTAAATTGTGGAATTTAGATTTTTAAGCTAAATAAATTATAAAAATATAATTTCTTGGTTTATTTTTGGCGCAAAATAACAAACACAAATCAACACAAAAATATTTAATTTGATTATTTAAATAATAATTACCTACAACACTTTCAATAAAATACATATTTTAAGGACTATAGCACAAATACACAACTTAACCTATAAAGAAAAACTAACTATATTACAGATAAATATTTAAAAAAATACTGTCAATGGGCGCTTTTCCACTAGACGGCACGTCAACGGCAACGGCGACGGCACGGCGACGGCACGGCGACGATCACGTGACAATATCTATGGGAATCGATGACATGCCGTGACGGTGCCGTGCCGGCA
Source organism: Scrobipalpa atriplicella (assembly GCA_029255725.1). NCBI lineage: Eukaryota > Metazoa > Arthropoda > Insecta > Lepidoptera > Gelechiidae > Scrobipalpa > Scrobipalpa atriplicella. The sequence goes on from JARACY010000939.1 coordinate 49,527, forward strand.
AGTGGAAAAGCGTGTCATATAATTTCATTGATTTTCATACATTATCTCACCTACGATATCGTCGACTGTACCGTGCCGTCGCCGTTGCCGTTGACGTGTCGTCTAGTGGAAAAGCGCCCAATATGTCAACACATATCTTAAATAAATCGTAAATATTTGGTTCAAAAGCGGAGTGTAAATGATTAAAATGTCAGAATATATGAAAAAGTTGTATATTTTGTTAGTGAACAAAATTCACTTTCATGTTCAACTTTACTTATTTTTATATAAAGGAGCTTTATACATTACAAATCTCAGAATAAGTTATTAAATCAGTCACACTCATAAAGCAATCCCATTTAAAAAAAAGGTTCCTAAGAATGATCCTTGACTTGAGATAAACACAATATTATTGTAATAATTTCAGTTAGTGATTTACATATCATCATCACTTTTCAAAACGAGTAAATGCACGACTAAATCACACTGAGCTACTATTATACTAGCGTATATGGAACAGCCATCACGATCATACGACATGTCCCCATAGTTCATTAAGGCGTCCGCACGAATTACGTCCGTATTTAATTTTAATGCGTTTATATTGAGGTAATCACTAATGAAAACTTATTATTTTTATATTACTATTACTACCCAGTTCGGCATGTTTCTAACTTTTTAACTCTTTTTTATTAAAAAATCGAGTCGGTCCACAAGTATGAACATGAGTGCATCATTAAATGGGACAAAGTGCTTGGATGATGTCTGCTCCATACATTAGCTCAGTGGTAAATCATGGTATATCTGCAAGTCCAGGTTCCTAAATCACCATCAATTAATTACGCAACCAACACTATCAAATGCTTTTGAAAAATCGAAAATAAAAACTATTACAAGTCCTCACTTGATACTTATTTTATTAGAAACATTCAATACCTGATAATTTTATCCTAGACTTTGGATTTATGTTATCGCAATCTTCTTACGTAAGGTGTCGCTAAGTTTGATATTTCTATGTCTTTGTCTACACAATATGACTAGATAAAATTGTAAAATACTATAATAGATAAATAAATTCAGTAGGTACATTAACAGTTAGACCATTATTTTCTAATTTATTTAGTTTGGAGTTAGGTTTACAAAAGGTTCTTCTTTATTTTCGCCTACCTCTTCTTCATCTTTCTTCAGTTCTTTACTTTCCAACTCCCTTTTCTTCAGTTCCCTATTTTCTAGCGCCCTTTTTTCCAATTCTTTACTTTCCAAAGCCTTTTTCTCCAGCTGCCCCAAACTTTCTTCTAACGAAGTTTTGCTTAGCTGTCTTAAAATCTTCTCAAAAATTTTCGGCGCGCTTTTGGTGTTTGGCAACGATATGTCAGTTTGAGTTGTCACTGTCTCCTGCCTCTTTTCTTCCTTAACTTCTAGAGGTAAGAGAGTCTCTTTTAAATTCAACGTCAACGATTTCTTCTTGATCTGTCTATATTCTTCTGACGGCATAAGTTCTGCGTCTGAATCTAGTCTATCTTCAATGTTAGGTTCTGTTTTAGTTTCGACGACTTCTTCTACTTTTATATTTGATTCTTTTTCATCTTCTTGATTTACATCTTTCTCTTTCGATCTTCTTTCTATAGCTTTAGTTAGGACATTACCGAGGATGTGGGCGCATTTTATCATGCTCTGTGTTTCTCTTGGAGTGAGATGTAGACCTTCGTTCCTGATGATGTTGTTTAAATTCTTCAACCCGTCTGGGGATCGCTTCCTGGAACTGGCTTGAGAGAAATCTGTGGAAAAAATTACAAATGAAGTGACAGGGATGAATGGAGTAGTAAACCAAAATAAGTACAAGCGAATGAGATAAATTGATATCGGCGAACAACTGACAACAACAGGTTAGCTCTATCAGCCATTGGATATGATGCAAACATGGTTGATCCAATGTCACTTACACAGATATATAGCAGTAACTCTGGATATGGCTACTCACCTAAATCAGCCAAATTGAAGTCTTCAGTCCTGTACGGCGTGGGGCACTGGTCGTAGTAGCTCTTCACGGGCACCTGAAAATGAAGGTGCTACCATTTAAATTAAAACTATTCGTAACGAGTGTGACCTGTGACCTGTATCCTTTACGGGGAAAGCAGAGCGTCAACGACCTCATAAAAGGGATATTTTTCGATTCAAATGTCATATTTTTCAAGAAGCAGCTGGTTCATTTTATGTTCATTTATCGCTCCCAGTCCATTTTCTCTAAAGGTGTCGTTCCAGGCATTCACCCTTCAAACATCATTCTTCGATCATGACACTCTTTGGACTATTTGAATTATTGGTGTATGCCCTTCAGACTACGCAATTCTACTCAAACTTTTCAATGATTTATACATGAAACTTTAAATGGATGGGTAGGTATACCTCAGCGACAGAGTTGTTGTAGTTTGCCCAGAAACTGTTCCACTCGCCGCGGTCTCCGCGCCTATATTCCTCAACTTTAGTAGCCTCTGTGTCACTGCAGTCTTGCCAGGTGCTGATGCAGCAGCTGTAACAGGAATATTCAAATTCGACCTTGCTAAACATGTAATTGTGTAATTAGGTATTGGGGCTAAATTGGTAGGGATACTACTTTATTATTTCTCAATTAAAATTATTGCCGTCCCATTCTGTTCTCTCATGATCTGCAAGCATCCCACGGCGAAGCAATTCTCACTTACACACACACACACACACACACCTATGCATGCATACTATCACTCCATACCTTATGCGTATTTTTACCATACCACTTAATTGACTTTCTTAAGTGCACAGGTAATGTAACTGTTGTTAACAAGGGCTGGAGGCAGGCTCTTACGTCTAGCTCGGGCACCAGTCCACCATAACTACAATGCTTAGAATCAGAATAAGAATCAGAAATTTATTTGTAGTTATGGGTACAAAAAAATAACAGGTAACAATGTTGTGAGTAGGTATACAAGTGCTCCATAACTTGCCATCTTAATGATAGCGTACAAATATTAATTTTTAATATTATAGGTATTTAAAACTACAGGTAGCCTAACCCTACGCAATATTAAAATAATAAAATATTATAAAAACAAAACTAAAGTACTTAGAGACTAAATGAGATCATATATCTGTATCTGTAATAATAAAATATTCGGTTATGTTATAATAAGCCTTTTCTACTAGAAATATAAACAATTGTTTCTTAAACTGCGTAAAATTTAAACTCTTAATATTACTAGGGACTTTGTTATATATTTTTGGAGCCATAGCAAAGACACTACTATGCAACAATTTTGTATTTGTTTCAACTATTTAAGTGCAAATTGTAATAGCTTTAGGTTGTGGTTGGAAATAAATATTATTTTATTTATATTTATTTAATGAATTTTCGAGTTAACTGTCAATAAAATGTCTATCTTTCTGCATAGTAAATGAACTGACCCTTGCAATTGGATTGTTATTATGAACAGGATTATTACCACGATTATGTTTATTGTTACCTCGTTAATCCCGTTCATAATAACAATCCAATTGCAGTAAACAACCGCGAAAGTCTTAAAACTTATATTGAACTGACCCTTACCTGGATACGTGTAGCTCTTGGCTCCTTGGTGATAGTCCCATATCTGACTCCCTGGTAAAATTTCTTGGAGACAGGTCTGCTGAAGACTGGCCGGAATATTCTGGAGAAACTGAGGAGTAGTCAAGCTCGGTGGTTGGGCCGTATCTGAAAGATTAAGAAAATGTGGTTTACACAAGCCAAAATATAGCCTGGGCCTTTTGTTTTCACTGAAAGACATTCATTTCATTACCTAGACAAACATGCAACGTCATCTGAATCGTGTGGGTAAAAAACAGCTTGCTTTACAGCAAAGCCGAGATGCCGTACATAACAGGATTCGAGCCGTCACTACAGCAACTTTTATGATCTGTGTTGAGTATTTCGTTGACGCTTTGTATATGCGCCGTAACAGCCGGATACAGGCGTGATTAAGAATGGGCGCTTTTCCACTAGACGGCACGTCAACGGCAACGGCAACGGCACGGTACCGTCGACGATATCGTAGGTGAGATAATGTATGAAAATCAATGAAATTATATGACACGCTTTTCCACTTGCTGGCACGGTACCGTCACGGCATGTCATCGATTCCCATAGATATTGTCACGTTATCGTCGCCGTGCCGTCGCCGTTGCCGTTGACGTGCCGTCTAGTGGAAAAGCGCCCAATAAGTATGTACTTACCTGTAATTACTAGCACTGGACGAGGATTTGTACAGCAAGTCGTCTCTGCTACAGAATGTGCTGATGCTCTGTCGACTTTCCACCTTCTGAGTTCTTCTAGGGTTCTCTACCTATGAACAAATTTAAATAAGATTTTAATAGTGTTACAAAATCACGCCACAAGACGTAGCCAAAGTTAGCTAGGGCAGCAACACACGTCTGCGTAACGTAACGTTCGTCGCCGAAGATTCGATTCAAGACGCTCTCAATGCTTTTGGCATGGCCTACACCCTACACTACAACACACCTAGGCACGTTAAACCAGGAATCATCGGCTCGTTGACGTCTCGAAAATAAACTCCCTTTTACCTTCTGTGGTTGAATTTGCATTGAGGCGCTCCGCGGTTTTTGAAAGTTCTTGGGCACGTTTTTCGGCGTAGAGGTCGCTAGCGCTGCAAACTTCTTCTGAACACCGTACTTAGAATTGGAGTCTTCGAAGTCTGACACCTGTTGATAAGATACATACGGATTGTTGCGACATAGGTAGTTGGAATGCTAGCACATGCTAGTCAATTAGACAAGCACGTGATTTTATTCTAAGAATTACCTACAGCTTTAATAATAACCTAAGATTGCTTTCATAATGTTGTCAGGCGTTTGTACGGTCACTCTACAATCTACCTCGGGCGGGTGGTGTCGTCAAAGGCATAAGTAAGGCTTAGTGAGTGTAGGAAATACCTCCAAGTCGTGGGAGCAAATCTTGCAGTGGAATATTATTGGGTCCTAATCCTGAGTTCCAAATATCGCGCAGACAGATATCGCGCAGAGATCGCGTAGAATCAAAAGGTCTGAAATACACTGACCGACCACTAACCAATATAATATAATATTTTTTATATTATATATTATAATATATAATTCTCTTAAATAAGTGGTCAGTGTATTCCAGATCTTTTGATTCTACGCGAACTCTACGCGATCTCTGTCTACGCGATATGTGGAAAAAATTGACGGCCTCACCCATATAACGTTTGGATTGTAAGCTCATTGCTCAGATCATTAGACCACTGAGAAAGTTAGTAGGTATTACTACTGATGTTTCTTACTTGAGACAAATCTAGTGACATATCGTCTTCAAGCGAGGTGTCCCTGCTCTTAGAAGCCTGTGATGGAGGCTTCTTAGGGGACTCTGGTCTTCTTTTCGGGGATCCCGGTCTCCTGTTAGGGGACCCCTGTCTTCTATTCGGGGACCCTGGTCTTCGGTTCGGGGATCCTGGTCTCCTCTGAGTTTTAAGGGCATCCCCTGATGGTCTTCGCTGGTAGACTGGTAAGGAGTTCGCGCGGTCGCTCCTGGAATATTTAAATAAATCATGTCAGGCTTTTATTCCATATGGGGTAGGCAGAGCGACATAATACTAGAGGCCTACTACTGTAGTACCTTTTATATACCTGTACAGTTTTAAAGTATAGTTTTGATGACGGGTTAAGGCTCCTTGCTAATTTTATTGACGTTGCGTAAAATGATTTCTAGCCAAAGTACTGCGTTTACGCTTGCCGACAAAAATATTATATTGATCTTGGAGATATTTCTCGTCCGATGAAGTATTGAAAACACAATGAAAACAGTTTTAACATGTTAAAAAAAATCATAAATTCAGGTCTTAAAAAAACTTAAAACGGTTTTTAATGAATAAGGCAACCGAGCTTCTACGTAATTTTTTAAATTTCTTAAAACATAAAGCATACTAACCTTGATCCATTGTAGTAATATCTTTTCATTTTGATGTAATTTTCATTCATAATTTTACTAATTTGTCATTTTGTCACTTACGTTTTTAATTCCGAGGGAGTTCAAATCTACTCTCCTTGTTCAGCACGTTGTTGTGCCACGTTTGTGTGAGTGAGAGACAAATACCAATTTCGGCCCGCCGCGAAATATGGTAAGGTCCCTTAATGGGGCAGGCAGAGCGTCAACGACCCAGACAAAGGTCAGGTTCTGCCACGTCAGACAAGTTTTAAGATTGATCTGCGTATTGCTGTAGTGACAGGCTGTCAGTCCTTCGCCTAAATTACAATAGGTATACATTGAAACCCTCGAATCCCTTAGCTGGTTTCTATAGTAGGGAGGAAATTCATCTGGCACATTCTAAGTTTTTCTATCGCTCCCAGTCCAGCATGGAAGAAATTATCGCGATTATTATTATTGTTACCTCGATATTTCGGGATAGGTCGATCTTTTCTAGGGTGTTAAACGTATATTTGGATATTTCAACGCAGTTTCATGTTTCATGGTCACGAATAATCCCGTAAAAAATCTAAAATTGCAATGAACAACCGCGAAATGTCTCAAGACTTATATATATTTTCATGTAGTTGACTAGGAATATGGAAAATGAAAAAAAAAAACCCAGTAAATTATTGAATTATATTATTTCATACTTTAATTAACATTAAAACTATCTTATACCACTTTTATTTACATTTTGAATATGATGAGATATGACCCTCGGCATCCTTTCTTCAGAGGAGATATCACGTAGTTATTTGCTACGCTGCTACGGCGTAGCACCTATTTATACAGGACTAGCTTTTGCCCGCGGCTTCCCACGCGCATTTAAAAAAATAAAATTAAAAGTATTTACTTTTTATAAGTACCTCCAAGAGTATGTGTACATTTGTTTTTTTTTTATATATATTTTTTGCACTCACAGTTCTATATTATTTCTAAATGATATTAGAAATAACATATAAAACAAATAAAAAAAAAAAACAACAAATAGCAGATCACTAGTTTCACCGCTCAAATATAAGCCGCTGTAGCTTAGTTGGTTAAGAGCCTGTCGGCGGTTGAAATTTTTGATTTGTTATTTCTAATATTATGTGTACAAAGATTCATGATGATCAGTTTTAAGTAGTTTTCGCGTGAAAGTGTAACAAACAAACTTACATTCACATTTATAATGTAGGGATGTAACGGTTATTAATTTAATTCAATTTACATACACACATACATATAATCACGCCTTTATCCCTAATGGGGTAGGCAGAGCGTAAACGACCTAAACAAAGGTCACTCCGCCACGTCCGACAAGTTTTGAGGGTTATTCCAGATTGATCTGTATGTTGCTATAATGACAGGTTGTCAGCCCATCGCCTAAATTACAATACTGAAACCCTCGAATCCCATAGCTGATTTTTACAGCATGCCCGGGAGGAGATGCAGCTGGCACATTCTATGTTTTTCTATCACTCCCAGTCCAGCATGGAAGTTAATTCAATATAAACTTGATATTGGCATAATGTCACAACTACTGCCATTTTTTAATGGATTGGAGAGTGTTGCACTATCAATATCGTATTTGGATTTCTGCTCTTGGCATAATCCCGGCCCAAAGCACTAGGCATTTATTTAAAAACCTTTATTTAACACTTAAAACAGTAATCTGGTAGAGGACTCCTGTCTCATCTCAGGCTTTGAAGGAAATTCAACAAATCACTGATTGGGCGCTTTTCCACTAGACGGCACGTCAACGGCAACGGCGACGGCACGGTACCGTCGACGATATCGTAGGTGAGATAATGTATGAAAAACAATGAAATTATATGACACGCTTTTCCACTTGCCGGCACGGCACCGTCACGGCATGTCATCGATTCCCATAGATATTGTCACGTGATCGTCGCCGTGCCGTCGCCGTTGCCGTTGACGTGACGTCTAGTGGAAAAGCGCCCATTAGGTTCACCATTTCATATGTAAATATTGTGAAGTATTTGTATTTTTAATACGGATGCCTCTGCAATAGCACAAGAGTCGGACTTCCAAGACGCGGCACTGACACCCAATTTCAAGATGGCGGATCCGTTATCCAAAAACTCCAATACTAGTATCACGAACGAAGCCTGCTCACATTTCCAACTGAAATCACAAGACGATGTCAGCCCGTACGTTTTTGAATATCTTTTTAAACTTTCGTCATTTAAGTATTTATTTAAGGTTAGGTAGTTTATTTCATGATTGATAGCGGCATCTGTCGTCAAGTTTAGGTAATTAAATAGCACTCTGATTGTGGTCGTTTTGTCCAGTTCTTCGTATAACATTCCAATGGATTTAAATGAAGGTAAATCGTACTTAAACATGCTCTCTCGTTCCCCCCAGTTGTTGCAGGATAGAACCTTATTTTTGCACTCTTTTATGGTGTTCAAAGTCAAGATTTGGGCTAGTGCAGGCGAAAATAGCAAAGGTAAGAATACGTAGAAAAACATTGCTTCCGAAACGTGTGAATTTGTTGATAGAGAATCAAAAACTGAGCAACAAGACTAGAATATGATGAGTAAGGTATCTATTGTTGTAAACAATAGCTCAAGACAATGAAAATATTTGATGTTTATGCTAACATTAATAATTATAAGTGTCTGGTACTTGACAGGGTAGCTTAAAAAATTCAAAACGTTTATACTTAAAAATGATGGCTAAAAATATAGTGGATTTCATTCATCATTTAAAAAAAATGCACATTTAGATTTTAATAATAGAATTAAAAGTATATAAGTTATTGATTTGAGTAGTCAATATTTACTAAAATGTGACGTCATAACTCACTATTTTTATACAAAAAATAGTTTTTGACATTTCATAAAAAGTTGCTGATTTGACTAGTTGGAAAGTAGCCATATCCTACAAATAATATGATGTCATAGACATTTTATTTACCTACTTATTTTTTATAGCAGAACAATGGGATGAAATGTATCAATAACTATTATCTGTCTACTTGAATTTCTCAAAAAAAAATAACCTCAAAACTGTTCACTGCAATTTTGACAGATGCACATTTCCTCGCTTTGTATGATGAGGCACTTACTTCCAGGGTCAACCTCATTACTCCATTCCTCTTGATCTTCAAACTCAGGGTGAATCCCACTGTCTGTTTGCAACCTCTGGGATACTTGCAGAACATAATGATACTATAAGTTTTAGAGTACGTTTTAAAGTGTATGTTGGACGTATATTCGTCTAATAACAAGTATTTAAGGTCTTCATAGCGTTTTCCATGTAGAAACATGTACACGTAGTTGAATTTCGCCATAACTTTGGTGTTAGATTCTAGGAAATCGTATTTAATTTGGAAATTTCGTAGATTTGGTAGTATGTGCACTAGTATTCGTTCTTTCTCCTTTTGATTGCGGCAAGATTGTATTCTTGCACTCCATTCGGAAAAGTCTTGTATTGTATAGCGGTTCCAGCTTTTAGAAAAAACAAACAGGAGCAGGAGCAGTAAATGCAGAATTAATACTTTTGTACCGAACATTCTTTTCTGTTTTTTTTTTTATATATTGATGAGATTCCTCTCTTCTTTTTTGAACTGGGATCTTCTTTTATTTCTCCTCTGCTCTAGAAAATCTTGCGAAATAGGTACCTATTTCTAGTTTTTGCAGGATTTTTTCTCATTTTTTCGCTTCGAGTTTTCTTATTTAGTTATTATAGATACTGTAGCTGTCTTTTCTTTTAGATTTTGCAATGAGTGATTGATTACTCTCCTTCTTGATATGAAGTATGGCATACACTGTCTTGTAAAGATAGAAATACTCTTAGTTTATTTTGTTTTAGGAGTCTATAATTGTCTCTCTCTTTTCTATTCTCAATTCTAGAGGTAGAAGTCACTCATTAATTAATTAATTATGGAAGTAGTTGATTTGATTCACCGTCAGTTCTATGCTCAAAGATTTTATTCTGTTTTTCTTATCTAAAGTATCTGACCTCAAGACTCACACACACACACATACACTTCCTTTTATGTACTTATTTTTTAAATTCCGTTTTATTTTTGGAGAGACTGCTTTTTTTTTTTCGAATGAGGACTACCTCTGGTAGTCTTGTTTCAGGTAGAATTATTATGTAAACACACCTAGAATTCTTTGCTTCTGACAATATTTAGTAAATAATGAAATACCACCTTATTGTTTATGGCTATTATGGTATCAAACATCCGTATCCCATTTCTATTTGATAGAGCAGAGGTGCAGAGGTGTAGATCTTGTTTTCAATTTCAATAAGATTTTTCTTAGTATACTATACCTACCTAACCTACGTACATACCTATAGTATAGGCGTTAGGAACGGTAAGGAAGGCGGATGGAGCGCTTTATAACAACCTAAGGTAGGTTATTAAAAATACGGAATCTTTTAATGATTTTAAAAGGAAATTAGCCCAACATATTCAAGATTTCTAGTTAATGTAAAAGTTGAAATTAATTGTTTAGTGTTGTTGATGTAATGTGTAAATCTATTTTAAAACGTTTTCTTTGTGTTCTGTACGGATGGATGAAACCTCGAACGTACCTACATAGATTTCTTCTCTTAATGAGATTCTTTGTCTTAATAAGGATAAAGTATTTTTAAACCTAACGGTAAGTTAAACCTATGCGTATTTTTTACATAGCACGGGTTTCATAAAAATATAAAAACATAAAGGTCGAAAAAATAATGTTTTAGCCATTTTATTTGTAAGATATGACGTACCTTCTTATTATACATCAAGGTATGACTGCGGCTATTGTTGTTTCGTCCGATGAATTTGTATTGTCTTTTCAACAATTGATTTCAAAAATTGATAATTTAATTGAAAATATGTAGGTATAAAAGCGACATTAGTTTTCACCGAAACTAGTTTACGCACATCTTTCATAGGTTTCACACGAAACAAAATAATTTATAAAAGAAAAATGTTAAGTGCAAGAAAAATGTGCAGAAAAATTTGTATTTTAATGCTTTTATTAGTGAAAGCAAGTGAAAGTAAAACTAAGAACCGTTACAAAATATCCTGCCTATCAGAATGCTGGCCAAATCAGATTGCTTCATGTAACAGCCAGGGAGAACGAGAGAGAACCTATAGATACAACCTCCCAAACTTAGGCACTATAGGCTTAAAATACGAGGCCTTAGGCTTTATGACCACAATTCGCGCCAAATTCGATTATTTGAAATTCAAGGTGGGACACCTGAAAAAATCGGATACATATTTCGTTTTGAACACTTATGAAGATACGGCTGAGTGGAAGGAGTATTCTAAAACGTCCGGATATACTGTTCATTGTGATTACGCTGATAGGAAATGTGAGCAGACGGCTAGTATCAACGTTACATTGAAGATTTATAATGGTAAGAATGATTACTTACTTCCATGCTGGACTGGGAGTGATAGAAAAACCCTTTAGGACCATTTTGTCCACTTCCTAAAATGTCGACTTCCCAAAAAGTTGAGTTTTTTTAACCTTAGAAAAACATAGAATGTGCCAGCTGCATCTCCTCCCGGGCATGCTGTAAAAATCAGCTAAGGGATCCGAGGGTTTCAGTGTAGCAGGTATTGCAATTTAGGCGACGGGCTGACAACTCGTCACTATTGCAATACCTTTACATATTATCTGTATAATAACCCTCAAAACTTGTCAGACGTGGCGGAACGATCTTTGGGTCGTTTTCGCTCTGCCTACTCCATTATGGATAAAGGCGTGATTTTATGTATGTATGTATGTATGATTAGGTATGTTGGGTGAGGCCTATGTCCAGCAGTTGACTGATACAGGCTGATGATGATGATGAATTGGTTTACCATCCTGCGATTTCACACGCAGCTAAAAGCGCTTTTCCGTGAAAATTAGATGTTTTCCCGCGTTAAAAAGTATGCTATACAATGTGTAACGTAAAGGGTATATGCATCGTGAAATGTGTGAATCTACCCATGAAACTGAACAACTTTCCCTAAGGAACATAAGTCGAAATACGAAAAAAAAATTGACTTCCCATACTAAATGCGCTATCAGCTGATTCAATGCACTTTGTATGGGCAGTCAAAATTTTATTTTTTGTTTTTTGACCTATGTTCCTTAGGGAAAGTTGTTCAGTTTCATGGGTAGATTCACACATTTCTCGATGCATATACCCTTTCTGTTACACGTGGTATATTTTTTTCCAAAATACTATCTATCGTTCTGCCAAATTCCATCAAAACCCGTTTCGCCATTTAGGCGTGAAGCGGTAACAAAAAACAGAGTGTGTGTGTGTCGAGCACACGTGTCAGAAGTGAAACTTCTTTGACATTTCTGACATCATCGTAACGGGACAAACCAAAATCGTCGAAAATGCCCGTGACGCGACCTTGAAACTTTACCCTCAACGCGCCTAAAGAAGTTTCACTTCAAAAACAGACAGACGCCACAAATTATTGGTGTAGGTATAATGTTTCATACTTTTGTCAACAGGTGGCGCTATCATACTAGAGCTAGGGGTGACCGCGGCTTCCTATAAAGCCAATTCCTGCGCGACTGTCAAAGTATGTTTAGAAAGTTTTACCATCTCAAATCCCTAGTAACTAATACAAAAATAAAAGTTGTGATTTGAGATTTTGAAAGTTTTCTTCATTGTTTAGTATGATTGTTTAAGATTACACTATCCCAAACCCCCCTTTTCATAAAACTATTTTACAATTTACAAGTAGGTGCAATTTGTATCGAATTGTAAGTAGTTTTTTTTTTTTTTCAAAAAAGTATTAAAAGTCCGAGCCGAGGGTTAAGTTAAGTGCATTGGAATTCAGGCGATGAGCAACTTGTCTCTATTTCATACAGATACATAATCACGCCTTTATCCCTAATAGGGTAGGCAGAGCGTAAACGACCTAAACAAATATGTCGTTCCGCCACGTCTGACAAGTTTTGAGCCGAATGATCGTGCATAATGAAATTCGGAAAACATATTGGTAGGTACGTGGTGGAATTCGAACCACGACCTCCTACACAGAAGGCAGCGGACCTATCCACTACACCATCGGGCTTGTAATTACCTAGAGGTAAAAAAGCTTCCATGCTGGACTGGAAGCGAGAGAAAAACATAGAATATGCCAGCTGCATATCCTCCCGGGCATGCTGTAAAAACCAGCTAAGGGATTCGAGGGTTTCAGTGTATTGCAATTTAGGCGATGGGCTGACAACCCGTCACTATAGCGATATACTACCATAAACACCTATAATAACCCTCAAAACTTGTCAGACGTGGCGGGACGACCTTTGGGTCGTTTTTTCGCTCTGCCTACCCCTTTAGGGATATAGGCGTGATTATGTATCTGTATGAAATAGAGACAAGTTGCTCATCGCCTGAATTCCAATGCACTTAACTTAACCCTCGGCTCGGACTTTTAATACTTTTTTGAAAAAAAAAAAAAAACTACTTACAATTCGATACAAATTGCACCTACTTGTAAATTGTAAAATAGTTTTATGAAAAGGGGGGTTTGGGATAGTGTAATCTTAAACAATCATACTAAACAATGAAGAAAACTTTCAAAATCTCAAATCACAACTTTTATTTTTGTATTAGTTACTAGGGATTTGAGATGGTAAAACTTTCTAAACATACTTTGACAGTCGCGCAGGAATTGGCTTTATAGGAAGCCGCGGTCACCCCTAGCTCTAGTATGATAGCGCCACCTGTTGACAAAAGTATGAAACATTATACCTACACCAATAATTTGTGGCGTCTGTCTGTTTTTGAAGTGAAACTTCTTTAGGCGCGTTGAGGGTAAAGTTTCAAGGTCGCGTCACGGGCATTTTCGACGATTTTGGTTTGTCCCGTTACGATGATGTCAGAAATGTCAAAGAAGTTTCACTTCTGACACGTGTGCTCGACACACACACACTCTGTTTTTTGTTACCGCTTCACGCCTAAATGGCGAAACGGGTTTTGATGGAATTTGGCAGAACGATAGATAGTATTTTGGAAAAAAATATACCACGTGTAACAGAAAGGGTATATGCATCGAGAAATGTGTGAATCTACCCATGAAACTGAACAACTTTCCCTAAGGAACATAGGTCAAAAAACAAAAAATAAAATTTTGACTGCCCATACAAAGTGCATTGAATCAGCTGATAGCGCATTTAGTATGGGAAGTCAATTTTTTTTTCGTATTTCGACTTATGTTCCTTAGGGAAAGTTGTTCAGTTTCATGGGTAGATTCACACATTTCACGATGCATATACCCTTTACGTTACACATTGTATAGCATACTTTTTAACGCGGGAAAACATCTAATTTTCACGGAAAAGCGCTTTTAGCTGCGTGTGAAATCGCAGGATGGTAAACCAATTCATCATCATCATCAGCCTGTATCAGTCAACTGCTGGACATAGGCCTCACCCAACATACCTAATCATACATACATACATACATAAAATCACGCCTTTATCCATAATGGAGTAGGCAGAGCGAAAACGACCCAAAGATCGTTCCGCCACGTCTGACAAGTTTTGAGGGTTATTATACAGATAATATGTAAAGGTATTGCAATAGTGACGAGTTGTCAGCCCGTCGCCTAAATTGCAATACCTGCTACACTGAAACCCTCGGATCCCTTAGCTGATTTTTACAGCATGCCCGGGAGGAGATGCAGCTGGCACATTCTATGTTTTTCTAAGGTTAAAAAAACTCAACTTTTTGGGAAGTCGACATTTTAGGAAGTGGACAAAATGGTCCTAAAGGGTTTTTCTATCACTCCCAGTCCAGCATGGAAGTAAGTAATCATTCTTACCATTATAAATCTTCAATGTAACGTTGATACTAGCCGTCTGCTCACATTTCCTATCAGCGTAATCACAATGAACAGTATATCCGGACGTTTTAGAATACTCCTTCCACTCAGCCGTATCTTCATAAGTGTTCAAAACGAAATATGTATCCGATTTTTTCAGGTGTCCCACCTTGAATTTCAAATAATCGAATTTGGCGCGAATTGTGGTCATAAAGCCTAAGGCCTCGTATTTTAAGCCTATAGTGCCTAAGTTTGGGAGGTTGTATCTATAGGTTCTCTCTCGTTCTCCCTGGCTGTTACATGAAGCAATCTGATTTGGCCAGCATTCTGATAGGCAGGATATTTTGTAACGGTTCTTAGTTTTACTTTCACTTGCTTTCACTAATAAAAGCATTAAAATACAAATTTTTCTGCACATTTTTCTTGCACTTAACATTTTTCTTTTATAAATTATTTTGTTTCGTGTGAAACCTATGAAAGATGTGCGTAAACTAGTTTCGGTGAAAACTAATGTCGCTTTTATACCTACATATTTTCAATTAAATTATCAATTTTTGAAATCAATTGTTGAAAAGACAATACAAATTCATCGGACGAAACAACAATAGCCGCAGTCATACCTTGATGTATAATAAGAAGGTACGTCATATCTTACAAATAAAATGGCTAAAACATTATTTTTTCGACCTTTATGTTTTTATATTTTTATGAAACCCGTGCTATGTAAAAAATACGCATAGGTTTAACTTACCGTTAGGTTTAAAAATACTTTATCCTTATTAAGACAAAGAATCTCATTAAGAGAAGAAATCTATGTAGGTACGTTCGAGGTTTCATCCATCCGTACAGAACACAAAGAAAACGTTTTAAAATAGATTTACACATTACATCAACAACACTAAACAATTAATTTCAACTTTTACATTAACTAGAAATCTTGAATATGTTGGGCTAATTTCCTTTTAAAATCATTAAAAGATTCCGTATTTTTAAGGATAAAGTATTTTTAAACCTAACGGTAAGTTAAACCTATGCGTATTTTTACATAGCACGGGTTTCATAAAAATATAAAAACATAAAGGTCGAAAAAATAATGTTTTAGCCATTTTATTTGTAAGATATGACGTACCTTCTTATTATACATCAAGGTATGACTGCGGCTATTGTTGTTTCGTCCGATGAATTTGTATTGTCTTTTCAACAATTGATTTCAAAAATTGATAATTTAATTGAAAATATGTAGGTATAAAAGCGACATTAGTTTTCACCGAAACTAGTTTACGCACATCTTTCATAGGTTTCACACGAAACAAAATAATTTATAAAAGAAAAATGTTAAGTGCAAGAAAAATGTGCAGAAAAATTTGTATTTTAATGCTTTTATTAGTGAAAGCAAGTGAAAGTAAAACTAAGAACCGTTACAAAATATCCTGCCTATCAGAATGCTGGCCAAATCAGATTGCTTCATGTAACAGCCAGGGAGAACGAGAGAGAACCTATAGATACAACCTCCCAAACTTAGGCACTATAGGCTTAAAATACGAGGCCTTAGGCTTTATGACCACAATTCGCGCCAAATTCGATTATTTGAAATTCAAGGTGGGACACCTGAAAAAATCGGATACATATTTCGTTTTGAACACTTATGAAGATACGGCTGAGTGGAAGGAGTATTCTAAAACGTCCGGATATACTGTTCATTGTGATTACGCTGATAGGAAATGTGAGCAGACGGCTAGTATCAACGTTACATTGAAGATTTATAATGGTAAGAATGATTACTTACTTCCATGCTGGACTGGGAGTGATAGAAAAACCCTTTAGGACCATTTTGTCCACTTCCTAAAATGTCGACTTCCCAAAAAGTTGAGTTTTTTTAACCTTAGAAAAACATAGAATGTGCCAGCTGCATCTCCTCCCGGGCATGCTGTAAAAATCAGCTAAGGGATCCGAGGGTTTCAGTGTAGCAGGTATTGCAATTTAGGCGACGGGCTGACAACTCGTCACTATTGCAATACCTTTACATATTATCTGTATAATAACCCTCAAAACTTGTCAGACGTGGCGGAACGATCTTTGGGTCGTTTTCGCTCTGCCTACTCCATTATGGATAAAGGCGTGATTTTATGTATGTATGTATGTATGATTAGGTATGTTGGGTGAGGCCTATGTCCAGCAGTTGACTGATACAGGCTGATGATGATGATGAATTGGTTTACCATCCTGCGATTTCACACGCAGCTAAAAGCGCTTTTCCGTGAAAATTAGATGTTTTCCCGCGTTAAAAAGTATGCTATACAATGTGTAACGTAAAGGGTATATGCATCGTGAAATGTGTGAATCTACCCATGAAACTGAACAACTTTCCCTAAGGAACATAAGTCGAAATACGAAAAAAAAATTGACTTCCCATACTAAATGCGCTATCAGCTGATTCAATGCACTTTGTATGGGCAGTCAAAATTTTATTTTTTGTTTTTTGACCTATGTTCCTTAGGGAAAGTTGTTCAGTTTCATGGGTAGATTCACACATTTCTCGATGCATATACCCTTTCTGTTACACGTGGTATATTTTTTTCCAAAATACTATCTATCGTTCTGCCAAATTCCATCAAAACCCGTTTCGCCATTTAGGCGTGAAGCGGTAACAAAAAACAGAGTGTGTGTGTGTCGAGCACACGTGTCAGAAGTGAAACTTCTTTGACATTTCTGACATCATCGTAACGGGACAAACCAAAATCGTCGAAAATGCCCGTGACGCGACCTTGAAACTTTACCCTCAACGCGCCTAAAGAAGTTTCACTTCAAAAACAGACAGACGCCACAAATTATTGGTGTAGGTATAATGTTTCATACTTTTGTCAACAGGTGGCGCTATCATACTAGAGCTAGGGGTGACCGCGGCTTCCTATAAAGCCAATTCCTGCGCGACTGTCAAAGTATGTTTAGAAAGTTTTACCATCTCAAATCCCTAGTAACTAATACAAAAATAAAAGTTGTGATTTGAGATTTTGAAAGTTTTCTTCATTGTTTAGTATGATTGTTTAAGATTACACTATCCCAAACCCCCCTTTTCATAAAACTATTTTACAATTTACAAGTAGGTGCAATTTGTATCGAATTGTAAGTAGTTTTTTTTTTTTTTTCAAAAAAGTATTAAAAGTCCGAGCCGAGGGTTAAGTTAAGTGCATTGGAATTCAGGCGATGAGCAACTTGTCTCTATTTCATACAGATACATAATCACGCCTATATCCCTAAAGGGGTAGGCAGAGCGAAAAACGACCCAAAGGTCGTCCCGCCACGTCTGACAAGTTTTGAGGGTTATTATAGGTGTTTATGGTAGTATATCGCTATAGTGACGGGTTGTCAGCCCATCGCCTAAATTGCAATACACTGAAACCCTCGAATCCCTTAGCTGGTTTTTACAGCATGCCCGGGAGGATATGCAGCTGGCATATTCTATGTTTTTCTCTCGCTTCCAGTCCAGCATGGAAGCTTTTTTACCTCTAGGTAATTACAAGCCCGATGGTGTAGTGGATAGGTCCGCTGCCTTCTGTGTAGGAGGTCGTGGTTCGAATTCCACCACGTACCTACCAATATGTTTTCCGAATTTCATTATGCACGATCATTCGGCTCAAAACTTGTCAGACGTGGCGGAACGACATATTTGTTTAGGTCGTTTACGCTCTGCCTACCCTATTAGGGATAAAGGCGTGATTATGTATCTGTATGAAATAGAGACAAGTTGCTCATCGCCTGAATTCCAATGCACTTAACTTAACCCTCGGCTCGGACTTTTAATACTTTTTTGAAAAAAAAAAAAAACTACTTACAATTCGATACAAATTGCACCTACTTGTAAATTGTAAAATAGTTTTATGAAAAGGGGGGTTTGGGATAGTGTAATCTTAAACAATCATACTAAACAATGAAGAAAACTTTCAAAATCTCAAATCACAACTTTTATTTTTGTATTAGTTACTAGGGATTTGAGATGGTAAAACTTTCTAAACATACTTTGACAGTCGCGCAGGAATTGGCTTTATAGGAAGCCGCGGTCACCCCTAGCTCTAGTATGATAGCGCCACCTGTTGACAAAAGTATGAAACATTATACCTACACCAATAATTTGTGGCGTCTGTCTGTTTTTGAAGTGAAACTTCTTTAGGCGCGTTGAGGGTAAAGTTTCAAGGTCGCGTCACGGGCATTTTCGACGATTTTGGTTTGTCCCGTTACGATGATGTCAGAAATGTCAAAGAAGTTTCACTTCTGACACGTGTGCTCGACACACACACACTCTGTTTTTTGTTACCGCTTCACGCCTAAATGGCGAAACGGGTTTTGATGGAATTTGGCAGAACGATAGATAGTATTTTGGAAAAAAATATACCACGTGTAACAGAAAGGGTATATGCATCGAGAAATGTGTGAATCTACCCATGAAACTGAACAACTTTCCCTAAGGAACATAGGTCAAAAAACAAAAAATAAAATTTTGACTGCCCATACAAAGTGCATTGAATCAGCTGATAGCGCATTTAGTATGGGAAGTCAATTTTTTTTTCGTATTTCGACTTATGTTCCTTAGGGAAAGTTGTTCAGTTTCATGGGTAGATTCACACATTTCACGATGCATATACCCTTTACGTTACACATTGTATAGCATACTTTTTAACGCGGGAAAACATCTAATTTTCACGGAAAAGCGCTTTTAGCTGCGTGTGAAATCGCAGGATGGTAAACCAATTCATCATCATCATCAGCCTGTATCAGTCAACTGCTGGACATAGGCCTCACCCAACATACCTAATCATACATACATACATACATAAAATCACGCCTTTATCCATAATGGAGTAGGCAGAGCGAAAACGACCCAAAGATCGTTCCGCCACGTCTGACAAGTTTTGAGGGTTATTATACAGATAATATGTAAAGGTATTGCAATAGTGACGAGTTGTCAGCCCGTCGCCTAAATTGCAATACCTGCTACACTGAAACCCTCGGATCCCTTAGCTGATTTTTACAGCATGCCCGGGAGGAGATGCAGCTGGCACATTCTATGTTTTTCTAAGGTTAAAAAAACTCAACTTTTTGGGAAGTCGACATTTTAGGAAGTGGACAAAATGGTCCTAAAGGGTTTTTCTATCACTCCCAGTCCAGCATGGAAGTAAGTAATCATTCTTACCATTATAAATCTTCAATGTAACGTTGATACTAGCCGTCTGCTCACATTTCCTATCAGCGTAATCACAATGAACAGTATATCCGGACGTTTTAGAATACTCCTTCCACTCAGCCGTATCTTCATAAGTGTTCAAAACGAAATATGTATCCGATTTTTTCAGGTGTCCCACCTTGAATTTCAAATAATCGAATTTGGCGCGAATTGTGGTCATAAAGCCTAAGGCCTCGTATTTTAAGCCTATAGTGCCTAAGTTTGGGAGGTTGTATCTATAGGTTCTCTCTCGTTCTCCCTGGCTGTTACATGAAGCAATCTGATTTGGCCAGCATTCTGATAGGCAGGATATTTTGTAACGGTTCTTAGTTTTACTTTCACTTGCTTTCACTAATAAAAGCATTAAAATACAAATTTTTCTGCACATTTTTCTTGCACTTAACATTTTTCTTTTATAAATTATTTTGTTTCGTGTGAAACCTATGAAAGATGTGCGTAAACTAGTTTCGGTGAAAACTAATGTCGCTTTTATACCTACATATTTTCAATTAAATTATCAATTTTTGAAATCAATTGTTGAAAAGACAATACAAATTCATCGGACGAAACAACAATAGCCGCAGTCATACCTTGATGTATAATAAGAAGGTACGTCATATCTTACAAATAAAATGGCTAAAACATTATTTTTTCGACCTTTATGTTTTTATATTTTTATGAAACCCGTGCTATGTAAAAAATACGCATAGGTTTAACTTACCGTTAGGTTTAAAAATACTTTATCCTTATTAAGACAAAGAATCTCATTAAGAGAAGAAATCTATGTAGGTACGTTCGAGGTTTCATCCATCCGTACAGAACACAAAGAAAACGTTTTAAAATAGATTTACACATTACATCAACAACACTAAACAATTAATTTCAACTTTTACATTAACTAGAAATCTTGAATATGTTGGGCTAATTTCCTTTTAAAATCATTAAAAGATTCCGTATTTTTAATAACCTACCTTAGGTTGTTATAAAGCGCTCCATCCGCCTTCCTTACCGTTCCTAACGCCTATACTATAGGTATGTACGTAGGTTAGGTAGGTATAGTATACTAAGAAAAATCTTATTGAAATTGAAAACAAGATCTACACCTCTGCACCTCTGCTCTATCAAAGCATCC